>JADHKP010000049.1:144336-259449 GCA_019925385.1 Raffaelea deltoideospora | reverse complement strand
TGTGTTGGGTTTTTTATCCATTGTACCTTGTGCGTTTTGTTGGTTGGGGGTGCCCCGCGGTTTCCGCCGCCGCCGCCCCCGGCCCCCCCCCCCCCCCCCCCCCCCTGTCTGCTCGTGCATCACTTGCCTCCTCGCTCTGCTCGTGCTGGCCGTCCGTCCCAGTCTTGAGTCTTCCCTGCGGTGGATCATCTCTTTCCCGCCTTCTCTCTCTCTCCCAATTCAAATCCCAGATTGTCTTGCCTTCGACTTGATCCACTGGCACGGCTTTGGTTCTCCCTCGCTTGGCTTCGCCGGGGGCTGTCGCCGTCATGCCGTGTCAGCGATACCCAATGGACTCTGGAGATCTAGAGAGTCCAAAGGCCACATGATTATTACAAAACGACAAAAATAGACAAGCCATACATCAATTACAGCTCCACCGACCGTCTTTTCCAGTTCTTTTGCCTTCTTTTTTGCCTTTTTGTAGCCGCAAGAAAGAGATTTTTTTTTTTTTTTTTTGTTCTCTTTGCACAGCTTTGGCGACTGAAACCAGCTTCCCTCCTTTGAAATTGCCTGTTGCCTGCTCTCTTCCTTCTCCTTGTCATCGCCTCTCGTATCTCTTGCCAAACCTGCCCGAACCCTGTCAGTCAGGCCACCGAGAAGAGCTACGTATTAATAGGTCATCCACCCCCCCCAACGTCGTTTCCCTGTCTTCTGCACCTTTTCACCATCTGCTTTTTGTATTGCTTGTGTTTGACCTTGTCGTTTGTCGTTGCCCGCCACTGTCTCTTTGTCACAACATCAACTACCGGCTCAGTGCTCTCTCCTTCCCTCCTTCCTCAAACACCCTCAAGTTGCCTTTCTTTTCACCCACCGGCCTTCTGCCGAGCTAGTGACCGCTGCATCATTGAAACAGAGGCAACAAAAAAAAAAAAAAACGAGCTTTTCTTTCCGAGACAAGTGAAGAGGCAAAATCCACCCGGGCTTTACCAACACCGAATTTGAGAGCTTTTTGTCTCGGCACTTACGTCACCACAAGGATATAAAAGGACCTGGGTAAACGACCCTTTCTCATTCTTCCCCGTTGTCCATCTGAGGGCCTCCAAAACGCAGACCAAGAAGATACGACGTCTCATCGAAAAAAATAAAGAACCACAATTTCTTCCCGGGAGAAAGACAGCAACCCATCAGCAAAGTATCAGCAAGTATCAGCACTATCAGTGACTATCAGAAACTATCAGCAACTATTAGCAACAGAGAACGCAGAAAAATCAGCTCGACCTCATAACGTGTGCTTAGACTCAACGAGATTGGCACCTGGCTTTATCGTCTTCTTACATCTTCCCGTCAGCTTCCACAGCCATGGCCAAATCGGGTTGCCAGCACGTCTTTGAGATGATCAAGTCCGACAGCACAGTTCTTCAGTGGACTTGCAACCTGTGTTTGTCGGGGCCGTTCTGGTCCATCTACGAGTGCAAATACTGCAAGATGCACACCTGCTACTCATGCTCCCAGCGAGCGTGACGGATCGGATGGCTGCAAGAGCTGCAACAGCCACAACCACAACCACAACCACAACCTCAGGGCTCGGGGCTCAGCCCACAGAGCGAGGCGTTTTCTGGCGTACCCTCGAGTTTTTTGTCGTTTCCCTCCTTCCTTCAGAAGGCAGCGGTGTTTTATGTGTGGGTGTTCAGCCTGTGTTGCCTTTTTTTTTTTTGCAATTTGACGCTGAGCAGGCAAAATAGAACTGGATGCTAAAATGGAGATTTTGTTTTGGAGCCTTTTTCTTTGGGTATTTAATATTACTGGGCTATGGCGGCGACATCCAGCACTAAAAATGGCTGAAGAGGCAGAAAAAGGGACGAATAGATAAAAAGGGATCAACAGGACTGTGGGATTACGGTTCACGACGGTGTTTTTTTTATTTTTGTTTTTTTTTTGGTTTATTTCTTAGTTGCAAAAAGGGAAAAGGACAGGAGGAGAGGAATGAAAGCGAACAGACGGAAAACTACGCTGAATTTGTGAAAACCTGGAACTGGAACGCGTAGATTTATTTATTGATTGATTTATTGATTTTTGATAGATGGGGTCTATGGACCCTGGTGTTAAAATGGCCAGGACTTACTTCTTCATTTTTCACTTCTCAACTCTCATTTCTGTTATTCAAGTCCGAAATCTCAAATCTCAAGTTTTGCTATTTCTCCTCGTCGTCTTACTTTCTCTTGGACGGCCTGGCGTATGGACCTGACCGTTTTGCCCTATCCTACTTGTCTACTTGTTAATACTCTATCGTGGTGTGTTGGGCCATGGCAGCAGCCAGAGACGAGAGGTGTCGTCTGAAATATCTCAGCTGGCGTCTTTCTAACACGGCCTTGCCATACCGCCTTTCCGCACACACACACACACACACTGTGGAAGAGCGAGCAGCAGCGTCAATATTTTTCCATCACACAGATCTGCGTCTGTGCAACGGCTGCACAGCATCCCCATAAGCCGCCGAAGTGTGTTGGCGAGACAGCAGTCTTGATCGCCGATCTGTGGGAAGCACAACATCAAGGTTTGGTGGCAAAGGGGGCGCTGCTTTACAAGAAAAAGGATGAGCTGATTTTGTTTTGGGGGCCAAGATGGGGTGGGTGCACAAAATCAAATATCTTCTCACAAAGACACGCAGGCGGATGTTGCTAAGTGAAGTGATGTAGCGAGAAGAAGACCGGAGAAGGAAAAGAAACGGTAAGTCAAAAAAAAAAAAAAAAACTCAAAGCAAAATTAAAGTAAAAAGAAAGGTAAAGAAGAAATGTTCAAGAAGCAATATTTGTCAGTTTGCGTTTGAGGTGTAGCTCTGTAAATAAAACTTGTATATTTCAAATCGTGTTTGCTTTCTGTCTGTAATACGCCAAGGATCTGAAAGGCTCGCCAGTGCACGAGGGCGAACTCCTGTAAAAAAAAAAAAATAGTAAAGCCAAAAGCGCCGAGAATAAACAAGTATCCCCTGACACAGATGTGAAGGAGCGAAAAGAAGCGAATAGAAAGATCGGACAGTTGAACAAGCCAGCGCAAAACCAACAACAGCGCACAGAAGTAACAAAGCGAAGAAACCAGACATGTCGAAGTAGCAAACCAGACTGCCACACCAAACAAAAAGAGAAGAAAAGGTAAAAAGAGAAAGGACACGAACAAAAAAAAGAAAATAACCCAAAACGAAGCCAATCATATAAAAGCATCAGTAGACCGAACCAGATAAATCAAAACACACACAGGTCAGAATAAGACAGCCGAACCAAGCCAACCAAACCAAAACAAGGCAAGTCAAAAAAGATGTAGCCTCGTATCTCCTGTCATAACCTCATTTGCCAGTTTTTTTGGGGGGCTTTTTTTGATTTTTGCCCTTTGCTTTTGCGTTTTTGCTTTTGCTTTTTTGCTTTTCGCCCTTCTTTTGCACGGCTTTACGCCCTGTGCTATATTTGTTCGGTCAAGGCTTTTCTTCGCCCCTTTTGTCTTCGTCGTTTCTCGCCACATTGCTTTCCAGAACACTGAAAAAAAAAAAGAAAAAAAAAAAAGAAGCCAAAACATTATTTTTTCCTCGGTTCATATAAAGAACAAACGTCACAGTGCCAGGCCAGAGCCGTCGCCGGTCCAGCGATACAGAGACAGCAGTTCGCGGCGGCGCATGTGCTGTTCGCCCAGGTCTTCGGGGATGCGGCCGCGGACCTGGGCCAGAGCGCTGCGCATGACGCGGGAGAAGTTGCGCTGGAGGTAGAGCGTTAGCGGGAGGAACGGAGGGAGAGAAGAGCCAAGGCAGACAAAAGAAAACAAGAGACCGAAAGAAAAAGAGACAAAAAAAAAGAGACAACAACGCACCTGGTACTCGGTGTTGAGGGTGACGACGCAGGCTTCGTGGGCGCGGATGATTGTTTCGCAGGCGCGGACGACGCTGGCGCTGGCCTCGAGCTGCAGCTTGTCGGCGATGAGCAGCAGCAAGAAGGAGCCCTGCAGCAGGTAGATGCCGAAGAAGAAGGGCATGAACTCGAGGCCGGGGTCGTACTCGAGAATGCTGCCGATGGCCTCGGCGGCGGCGACGGCGTGGCCGGTGGCGGTGATGAAGTCAGGCGAGCTGATCCAGAGGTCGTTGTCGTCGAGCAGGTTGATGGGGTCCCACTTGCCGGTCAGCAGGATGTGCAGCACGTGCATGACGTGGGTGCCGTAGGCGACCACGATGCGGGTCTGGATGTCGAGCTCGGTCATGCGGGGGCTGAGCGCGGATGCGGTGGCGGTGGCGGTGGCGCTCGCAGCGGCGGTGGCAGCGGCGGTGGCCGCGGCAGTAGCGGCGGCCACGGCTGAACGCACCGTGTGGACGGTGTGGGCAGAGTTTGCAGAGTGAGCTGAGGGGGCCGAGGGGGCCGGGTGGGCCGACGGAGTGGCAGCGGAGGCGGCGGCGGCGGAGGCGGCTGCAGAGGCGGCTGCGTCGTGCATGTTGTTGTCAGAGTCGCCACGGCTGCTGTCCGCATTGCCCGCACTGCCTGCGTCGGCACTGCCGGACTCGGTGTGGCTGCTGGCGCCAGCATCGGCGGCGGCACTGCTGGCGTCGGCGGCGGCGGCGGCAGCGGCGGCGTTCTCGGCCATGGCAGCGGCCAGGGCGGCCGGGCTGAGGTTGCGCTGGGCAAAGGCCTTGAGGCTCTGGTGGTAAATGTCGAGGTGGCGGGCGATCTCGGCCACCTGGGCGTCCCACTCGCGCGATGGGCGGAAACCCAGGCCCAGACGCGGGTGGTTGCGGGCGTGGTGCAGGTCGACAATCTCGCCCAGAATGGTCATGAGCGGCAAGAAGTAGCCAAAGATGCTGTGGCCGTGGCACTCGTACGTGGGGCCACGACGCCGGCCAACGGAGCCGGAAGAAGAAGCGGCGGCGGTTGATGATGTCGCCTGAGCTGCGGCGGCAGAGGCCGATGACAACGGCGGCTGACGCCGGCTGCGGCCTGCGTGCTTCTTGGGCGCGGTCGGGGCCGGCTCGGTGGCCGGGCTGGCAGCACTGGTGTCATTGCCCACGGCGTTGTCGCTGTCGCTGTTGCTGTTGCTGTCGTTCTTGACGCCGTCGCTCCTGGCACTGTTGCTGTCGTTCTCGCCGTCGCCGCTCTTGTTCTTCTTTGCGGCAACGCCCGAGGAGGCACTGGTCGCGGCGGCAGCATCGTCGTCATTGCCGTCGAAATCGCCGTTCTGCCAGGCCGTGTCGTCCATGGGCAGCAGCAGGCCCTCGCACTCGACGTCCAGCAGGAACAGCGGCCGGTTGTAGCACAGCGCCAGATGCCGGTCCACAATGTACACCAGCCACCAGACGCGGCGGCGCTCTTCACGCTCCTCGTCCGACACAAACGTCAGCACCGGCAGCAGGGCCGAGGCCGCGGCAGGGCCCGGGGCTGAGCCGGAGGTGCCAGCGTCGTTGCCATCGCCGGCAGTCGTCGTGGACGAGGCTGCTGCCTCTGAAGAAGACATGGCGGCGGCAGCAGCAGCAGCGGCGGCGGCGGATGCCGGATCGGCGTCCATTCCCAGATCCATGCCGTCGATGCCCACACCATCGCCCATGTCCATGCCGAGACCCATGCCCATGTTCATGCCCAGGCCCATGCCCATTCCCATTCCCATGCCGAGGCCCATGCCCATGTTCATGCCCATGTTCATGTTGTTCATGTTGTTCATACCGTTCATACCGTTCATGCCATTTATGCCGTTCATGCCGTTCATGCCATTCATATTGGTCATGTTGGCCATGTTGTTTATGTTGTTTATGTTGTTCATGTTGCTCATGCTGCTCATGTTGTTCATGTTGTTCATGTTGCTTATGCCGTGCATGCCGTGCATGCCATGCATGCCGTGAACACTGTTCATACCGTTGATGCCCATGTTCATGCCCATGTTCATGCCCATGCCCATGCCCATGCCGACGCCGACACCCATGCTCATGCCCATACCGTCCAGCCCGTCCATGGCGTCCAGGCTGCCGACGTCCAGACCGGCCTCGTCCTCGCCATCGGCATCGAGATCGATGCCATGCTGCTGCGGTTGGTACTGGGAGGAGTGGGGGTGTTGATCCATGTCTGTCTGCTCCTGCTGGTCACTGCTCTGGCCGTTGTGGCTTTGTTGCTGCTGCTGCTGCAGATGCTGCTGCTGCTGTTGTTGATGCTGCTGCTGTTGCAGTTGCGCCTGCAGCTGCAGCTGCAGCTGCAGCTGGTCGTACTGCTCCTGCAAGGTTGCGTTGCTGGGCAGTTCGCGGCCCAGCTTGAGCTCGCGGGCCAGCGACCAGGCGGCGTTCCACCAGCGCAAGCTGGCGCCCTTGAATTCGCTGGCCGAGACGACGGTGGCCAGGTGGATGTAGGTGACGACGTCGTCAAGCGAGCCGGCTGCACCAAAAGCAGGGCCGCCGCTTGTTTTGCCGGGAGCGGTAGCTGCAGCAGTCGCAGCAGTTGTTTTTGTTGCTGTTGCTGCCGCAGACAGGTTGGCGTTTGAGTGCTTGCCAGCTGCAATGTTGCTTCTGTTGCGGCTGCTGCTGCTGTTGTTGTTGCTGTTGTTGCTGTTGCTGCTATTGCTGCTGCTGTTGCTGCTGTGGCCAGCGACGGATTTGGCCTCGCTGTTATTGTTGTTCTGGCTGTGGTTGCGGCTGTTGTTGTCGGCGTCTGTCAGAGCACTGTCGATGAGCGGGCTGTCCACTGGGGACTGCGGTGGTTGCCGGCCGTCGGCCGCGGCAGCAGCAGCAGCATCGGCGGCGGCGGCGGCGGCTCGGGCTGCAGCTTGGGCAGCGGCCGGGGAGGTAGTGGTGTGGCCGGCGGGCAGCACATGGCCGCGGCCCGGATGGTGCGGGGCGGCAGGCGTGTGGATCAGCGGCTTGAGAAGAGCAACGGTCAGCTCCAGTAGTTTCTGGCAGGTCTTGCCGCGGGCGGAGGGAGGGCTGGTCAGGAAAGGGGCATCGCTGGTCTGCGCCGCGACCCAGAGCATGCTTGCCAGCAGGGCAGGCTGGCAGGCGCGCGGCTTGGTCGGGTGCAGGAACGAGCGCTTGCGGAACACAAAGCCCAGGACGTACGGAGACATGGGGTGCATCTGAGCCGACGACGAGCTGGCAAAGTACAGGTCCACCAGGTCGCAGGCCAGCGACAGCGGCAGAATGCCGGTCAGGTGCGGCACCAGCGGCTCCAGCACGGGGTAGCGCAGCTGCGCCGGGTTGTAGCTGCTGGGCATGTGGTGCTGCTGCTGGTGCTGCGGCTGCGGCTGCTGGTGCTGCTGCGGCTGGTTTTCGTGCTCGTGCTGCAGCTGCAGCTGGAGCTGGTCCTGCAGCTGGAGTTGGCTGTTGTTGGTGCCGCCGTGGCCGTGCTGCAGTTGCTGTTGGTGGTGCTGGTGGAGCTGCTGCTGGTGCTGCTGGTGTTGCTGGTGCAGGGCCAGCCCGTTGTGCAGCAAGAGCCCGTTCTGGTGCTGCGAGCCTGCCGTGGCCAGCGTGTGGGCGGCAGCTTGGCCGAGGCTGTGAATGTCCTGGGAGGCTGCAGCGCCCGAGACGGCCGGCTGGTGCCTTTGTCGGTGTTGGTATTGTTGTTGTTGTTGTTGTTGGTGGTGGTGTTGCTGTTGGTGCATCTGCTGCGGGTTTTGGTTTTGCTGCTGCTGCTGCTGCTCTTGCTGCTGCTGCTGCTGCTGCTGTTGTTGTTGTTGTTGTTGCAGCAGCGAAGCCGAGGCAAGCCGCGGCGTTGGCTGGTAGTGCGACGGCGGCGGCGGCGACGACGACATGGTCATCCACGGCGGTGGCGAGCCGCCGTCGGCCCCGAGTGTCGGATATGCGCTCAGCGGACTCGTGGCCATGCGAAACGACCCGGCACTGGCCGAGTACGCCGTCGGGCTGTGCGTCTGCAGCGCATACGGCAGCTCCGGGTAGCTGCTGGCCATGGTGGCTGCCACGCTGCCGTAGGGCCCGCTGCTGCTGCCTGCCGCCGTGCCAACCACGTGATGGTGTCCAGCCATGGCGGCCACCGCGGCCTGGCGGTCGTAGGCGGAGACGTGCATGGCTGCCGCTGCTGCTGCCGCTGCCGCGTTGTAGCCGCTGAGGTCGAGGCCGGCTGATGCATCCATGTGCTGCTGCTGCTGTTGCTGCTGCTGCTGCTGCTGGTGATGCAAGTCGCCAACATGGCTCTGCGGCGGCGGCTGCTGCGAGTGATGGTGCAGCCTGCTGCTGCCCAAGTCGCCCCCGCCAAGGCTATCCATGCTGTCTGTTCGCTGGCTGCGCTGCATGGCATCTTCGGCAGCCAGATCGCCCATGGTCTGTTGCACCTGCGACTGCGACTGCGGCGTATGCGGCTGCGGCTGCGACCCGTCGCCCACAACAAGCGACTTGCTGTCGTCGCCTGCCTGGTCGTCGCCGTCAGCCTTGCCCTGTGCCGCTGCCGCTGCCGCTGCCGCTGCTGCCTGGGCAGCTGCCTGCTGGGCAAGATCTTTGCGGGAGGCCTTGCCGCGCTTTTTGCGCTCGCGAATGTATTCGCAGCCCAGGCCGAATTCTGAGAGTGTGAGAGGCGAGAAGAGAAAAATAAAAATGCAACAAACGAGAAAACGAGAAAAAGAGACGAGGGGACACACATATACGCAAACACAAATGCACAAGCACACACACAAACACACACACAAAAGCAATTCACCCACCTATGCAGTGCGCACACGGATGCTGGCCGTCGCACTTGGTCCGCAGCTGGTTACACTGGTCGCAAGCCCGGCTGATGCGGCGGCGGATGGGCCCTGCTGCCCCCGCCTGCCGTGCAGCCCCGAACGAGCTCTGTCGGTGCTTGACCGGCTGGCCCGCCCGCGCCAGGTGCGGGTTGTGCACGCCCACATGCTGCTGCAGCTGCTGCAGCGCATAGTGCGAGTCCTGGGCCAGAGAGTCCAGCCCGCCGCCGTGCATGTGGCCTGTCGCCACATGGCCGTTCGACAGCAGCGTCGTCGACGGGATCGTGTGGTACGGCGAGAACCGGTACAGCGGATTGGACAACATGGTGGAGAGGCAGGGTGTTGTGTATATCTCTGTGTGTGCAAATGTGGCGGACGTGCAGTGCTGACGAGGGTCAATGAAGTTCAAGTCAGACAAAGAGAGAAAGCGAATGTGAAAAGCCCCCGAAAAAAGAACGAACGGCTTGGTCCCGTGCGATTGGGAATAAAACGAGAGTGAGTGGGCAAGTCAGACGAGGATGAGAAAAGGAAGATGGAAATGAAAGAGGAAAAAGAGGGGGACCATGAAAAAGATATAAAAAAATATAGAAGCAGAGAAAGCGAGACGATGTGAAGCTCAACACACGGGAAAGAAGGAAATAGAATTAAGGGGTGTAGCTGTCATATATTCATCTCTCTCGCTCTGTCCCAGTCTTCAGTCTTCTCACACTTTTCGGGTCCCAGAGCGGATCGTCTCCAATATAGATGACGGCAATGGATTATCGGAGTGGCTGGCACGTTGTCTGGGTAGCTGTCTCTCTCTTTCCGTGTGCCTGTCTGTGTGTCCGCTGTCTGTATATCGGTTGTCCGTTTTGTCCATCTGCCTCTTTTTCTGGTTGACCTATGCTCTATGCTGCCCGCTCCTCTCGCTCCGTCTCTCGCTCATCTGCCTCTCTCACACACACGCCCACTGACACACCGTTCGTAAAGTGGTCTTGGCAGCGGAGGCGAGCCAGAAATCTCTGATACAGGAGACTTAAGACGAGAAAAAAAAAGGAAAATAAAAGGAAAATAAAACATGGAAATTCAGGTACAGGGCCACAGAGCAGAAGGTGGAGGATGTGTTGCCAGGAGGGAATGATGAGCAGCTAGAAGGAGTGGCAACAGGGCTAGAGGTTCGAGGTACAGGGCAGGTGAAAGGAAGGGGGGGGGGGGGGGTGAGAGACTGAGGAAGGAAGGGAAGGAGGATTAGCAACCCTGACCAAACTTGGTAGAGGCCCATATGTTGATGTGGAGGGGGGTTAATAAATTAAACCTATATGAACTTAACATGAAAATTAAAACAGCTTTTTTTTTTCTTTTTAAAAAAATGAAAATGAAAAAAGAAACGGTACTTGGACGGGCCGAAGGACAGTTGCTGGCATTCGATTGTGGGGAACTGCTGCTGCTGGTGCCCCAAAAGAGACGAAAAAAAAAAAAAAAAAACGAGAAACAAGGAGCAGGAGGAGAGGAGGAGGAGGAGAGTACCGAACGAAGAGACACAGGGAAGACAAAGCGAGAGCTGGGGGAGGGGCATGAGCATAATGGATGCGGGCGCGCGAGCCAGCATTGACAAGGGCCGCCCAAACAAGTGGGAGGAGGGAGATCACCACAAATGTTAGATGACTGGGGCGGCAAGCGGCACAGGACGAGGAAGAGAAGGGCCAGGGGGGATGAGAAGCGTGCGGGTAGAAGCGTGAACGAGTTGTGTGTGTGGGTGTGTGGGTGTCTGTTGACGATCAGTGTGAATGAGACGACATGAGGGGAGATTCTTTGGAAGAGAAATAAAAAACCCGAGAATAAAAAATCAGAAATAAAAATGCTGGCTTGCTTGCTGGCTTTGGATGGCAGGAGCAAAAGAGCCTACCGGACATGCTTCGTTCTTTCCTGTCTTGCCTCCCTATGGCGCTCGCTCCTTCTCTGTCTATCTCTTTACCTCTCTCTTGCTCTCTCTTGTTCTCAAATCTTGACATCAGGTCTCGTTTTTTTTTTTTTTTTTTTTTGTATCTCTGCTCTGGTCTGCTTCCTCCGAGCCCCCCTCCCCCTGTATATTGCCTGTCCACCAAAAGAAATGGTCTGCAAGTAAAAAAACCAATCAATCGAAATGTCTGCAGATTTTAGATTACTTTTATTTTTGTTTTTATTATTCTTTTTGCATTTGCATTTGCTTCTCGTGTCGACTTGACAAGCCCCCCCCCCCTCTCCTCCTTTTTGTTCGTCTGCTCTCAACTTTGGCGGGGTTGTTTTTCTCGGGGAGGGGTGGCGTAATACAGACAAGGTTTTGCAAGCGCGCCCGCTGGGTTACAGCAGGGCTCCAGAGGTCACAGCAGGTGGCAGATGGTGTGGGACTCTGGCACTGGAGAGAGAAGCCCCGGAGTGCAGACGAGCAAAAGGTGCATTGAGGATGTTCCGCTCTACTGCGAGATAAGCAGGGCGCAGTACGACGTATTACGACAAGACAAAACGGGCCCCTTCAGGGTAGTAATACGGTGTAGAGAACAATGTATTGTTACGACGACGTACTCCGTGGTGGTGCTTGGGGAAACTGGCACTATCAATCATTCAGCAAAGTCAGCAGAGTCAGCAGAGAGCCGAATTTGGCCAAGATGCAGGGAAAAGGCCCTGCTCGGCACTTTTGCTGGCTCTCTGCTGTCCTCTCGCTCGTCTCCCTCGTTAATTCTTTCTATTTTTTTTAAATGCAATAATACCTGCTTTCTTCCCGTTCCGCCGCTTCCTCTTCACCGCTTCTGTCACATTCGCTTCTATGCTAGCGAACGAGCCCCCGGGGTGGCCCGCCACAAAGAGAAATCAGAGAGGCCATGGAGAGCTATAGCAGAAACAGCAGAGGCAGCAAAAGGAGGGCGACGGAGTGCGGAGACGCCAATATCTGAGGACTGACATTGTATATTGCCATGTCAAGTTTAATATGCGCAAGCGGGGCGGGAGGCGAGAGTGAAATGGCGGAGAGCTATAGCAGAGAACGAAAGGGAAAGCACAGAAGGCGCAGAAGGCGCAACGAGACGACGGTGAGAGGAACAAGAGGGCGAGAAAGAAAAGAGCGATAAACAGCGAGCCGCACACAAGTCGCGACATCCAGAAACCATAATACGACGCATTGCAGCACTGCACAAATTAACGTCCCGAAAGACCCCATTCCACGCTCACACCTTGGGTCGCAAAAGGCCCAATTCAACAGCGGAAGGCTCAGTGCCAACATCCGAGCTACTTTTGAAAGATCACACTCTGCTCTGTCTCGACTGATGCAAAAGCTGGTGCGGCATGCTTGTGCTGCACCGCAGATGCGTCCCATCGGCGCCTAGCTCCCCCTAAAAGGCCATTCATGGTCCAGTTGCGGGGAGTTCGCTGTACTATTGCGAGTATTATTACAGCGTGCTGCCCACTAAAGTAATACAAAGAAAGTATTAAGGCATGAACCGCCAAGCCTGCAACAATAGTCCCCAGAGCTCCAGACACCTTTATGTGCTGGCGAACTGCGCTATTGCTAGCAGGAATTGGGTACCTGAGGGGCTGTATGCACCGGCACGGAAGCATCTGTCGCTACGAAGTCAAAAAAGAGAAAATAAGAGGCATGCTCTCCACGTCTGCAACCAAAGCCTCTATATCTCTGCTTCTAAGGCCTCATATACAACTTCGGGCAGCGAGGCACCGAAGGCTCATTCGCACGACATGCGTAATAAAGGAAACCCAAAATTACAGAGATATTGCAAAGGCCAAGATGAAAGGGGAAAGCTGACGACGGAGATTTTTCTTTTCATTTCCTAATTTCAATTTCTTTCTTTCTTTTTTTTTTTTTTTTTTTTTTTTTTTTTTTTGCACGTCGCTTTTGTGCGCGAAAAAAAGACCAGCCCAGATCGGTCTGGCGTCTTGTTTTGTCTCTGCGATATCATGCCGTTGGTGCGAACCATTGTCAACCTTTGGCCAGCAATCAACGGATGTTGCATCGCGGCGGCTTGGAGACCCGATGCAAGCTCGATGGGGGTAACCAGAAGAGAAGAAAGAGTTGCGGAAAAAAACAGAGAACCACTGCGTAGAGAGAAAGGAACAAGCGATGGCACTATGGCGTATTCAATGTCCAAAGTTGGTCACTGGCTGGTTCAGGAACCGGCTGTCACCAGCGGAATGACGACAGCCATGCCTTGTTTTTTTTTTTTTTTTTTGGCAAAGAACTATATGCTTGAAATTTAGCTGATTGGGGTTTGGTTTATTCCGTCTTCGCCTGTTCGAGTTCCAGTTCTACGGACCTTTCTCTGTCCTTTCTGATGTTCCTTTTTCTACCATGTTACGTGTTTAAGCCGTTAGAGATTGTCAATCTCGACTTTCGTCTGCGCCTTTGAAACCCGCTGCAGCTCCATTACTTACCCCGTCTCCCCGTCCCAGACACTCCAGACGAACCAAACGGGCTCACACGAGGTTTTTTGTCTTTTTTTTTCCGGTAACACAGGCATGGCCGATCCTCGCCATGTACCACATATCTTTTGCGGTTTGGGGGGGGGGGGATGCCCTAGAAGAGAAGGAAGAGAAGAGAAAACTGCAGGAGTGGCATTATAGCTCCCAGAGAAAAGAGACACAGACCGGTCAGCCAAACGCTGCGTGCATTCCCAAATTCTCCATTTTGGGGGCTATAATGCCACTCCTGCAGCAGCCTGGCAGTCTCATCGTCAACCGGAGTCTACGGATATGTGTCGGGGGGTGTACTCCGGGCCACAATGCTGTAAGCTCTGCAGAATTGTCATAGAGAATGTCTAAATCTGCAGAATCCTATGAGGGTATCTAGAAACTAGCATGGCGTACTAATACAGAATAATACGAGTACATCAGCTTCCAGCACAGCGACAGGCATCCTTACGGAGCAGTCTGGAGGACTTTTTTTCTCATCAGCATCGAAAATCATGCAGTTGAGGTCCCACTGCCATGCCGCGGAGAGCACAAGGTAAATACACCGTAACTGCCACAGCACTATCTTTCTTGTCCGTCTCCAGCTTCTTTTCTTGCCGCGGTGGGCAAGAAAATAGAAACAGACCTCGCTCCTGGGGCTGTGTTGAACGCCGTCGAGTTTCTCCGTGCATGCAGCGAGTATGGAAATAGTAATATAAAAAAACATTCAAATAAAGCCCCCCTCCCCACCAACCCCCATTAGACTAGCAAATAACGGCCGAGATAGGGGCGAGAAAGTGCATATGGGGGGGAGGGACGCAGAAGAGAGGCGAGGCCCATCGAGGTTTTTTTCTATAGTCCGCGTGTTATTGATCTATTATTTCATTTATTCGTCATACTACTCTCGTTCGAAAAAAATCATACGGAGCATTAATCCTGTCTCGATGCCCCACTTTTGACAACGTTGAAACGAAACAACAAAAAAAGACGTGGGCTGGAATGTGCCAGAGCAGAAAGCAAACACGGAGGGAACGGCCACTGTATACACAATGTAGAGGAGAGAAGATACAACGAATACGAGTGACAACGGCGTGGCAGGTGGGAGGTGGGCACCGGGAGGGAGTGTACATAACACAGAATCCCAACCCTGTATTAAGTCATACCAAGCTTGGAGCCTTTTGCCATCATGGTGAGCGAGGCGAACGAGGAACGAGAAAGCATGCATGCTGTGCCGTTTATCGAGGGAAGAACGTAAAACCGCTTGGCTCCGTGAGCGTTTTTTTTTTTTTTTGTCCATCAGACGCGCCTTTTTTATATGTCACATGTGTCCCATCCTATTGCTCTGTATTCCCGAACGGCAGATGCACGAGGCTTGGTGGCTTGCGCGGACGTCTTCTGCCCAGCTCTTTTGCCTTGGAGCTTGCTAGTCTGCTCGTGCCGTCTCTTGGTCTCTTGTGTGCACCGTCCTGTGCACGAGCATTGTGACAGACCTGGGCAAGAAGGAGGAGGGACTGCTCGCAGCCGAGGCGGGCTGCCACAAAAATCAGAAACCCAAGAAACAGGAGGTGGAAAGGAAACAAGAGAAGGGAAAAAGAAGGCCTGTTTTGACGTGCTGTAACGGCGGCCTGGGAATTTCCCGGTTTTTTTTTTTTTTTTTTTTTTTTGCCTTTTGTGAAAGGGGGTGGTAATGATACAGCGGAAGCAAGATCGTTGCCCAATGTTTCGAGATACCTTGATCTCTGATTGTGCGTACGCTTTTGTTTAATATTTTTGGTGTGTGCGTACGTGCGTGCGTTCGTGCGTGCGTCTGCATGTGTTTACCTACTACGTCGGTCTTACACTCCGTACGGCTCTCCTTGCCCAACCCCGGAAACTTCAAGAGTCTGTGTCGTCTTTCAGGCACAGAGTCGCAGAGCATTGCACAGTAATCGACTTGGCTTCCCAGGTATCGTATGAAAATCATTTCGGGTTTGGTGCAAAAAAGGCTTGCCTAGCCTTTTTTTTTTTTTCTTCCCTTCTTTTCTTGTAATCGACGCAAAGGTAGAAAGCTCTCACATTGGCCAAGGGGGCAAGGAGCAAGGAGAATGAATGAAACAAGAAACACTACGAGATCCGTATCAGGAGGCCCTGTTTGTCAGGTCATATTTGCTGTAAAGTTTGCAGGCAAAGATTGTCAACGTACGACGTAATACCACATCATACGCCGTATGCTATCATTTCAATAGAATGCCGTCGTCACGAGTCCAGCTGGTAATGAAGTGGTCCGTAACACAACGCTTGCTCATAGTAATATGAGCTGGTCCAGGTCTGGCTGGCTGGCTTCTTCGTTTCTTTCTTGGCTCGTCGTCGGCGCCTGCACTAACGCTATCGCGGTCCGACACTCCTCTCTGGCTCCACCAGAGACGGAGCAAAATTGTGAGATATGCATTACAATGGAGTACAACGTTGGCGAAAGAGCGAGAAACTCAAAGCGACTAAGGGTCAGGGACCGCGCATATCGCCAACCGCTCGTTTCTGTCACGTCATCCTTTCATGACTGCCTTTTTAGTTTCTACTATTTTTTGATTTCTATCGTCTTCGTCTGACGCCCTGAAAGTAAGACGCAGAGCCAATCACCGACACACAGACACACAGACACACGCTAGAAAAAACACCCACCAAAACAGACTATCAAAGCCGCAATTGCAAGTATCGTGGCGTGGCGTGGACAAGCCAAGGGGGGGGTGCCTTTCACAGAAAGGTACTCGGCATATTGACTCGATCGTACCATGCGTAATACTCCGTACTGAACACTTTTGCAAGTGGCTGGACGGAAATCTGGCACATTAACGAGTGCTATCGTCAACAGAGTATTATGACAGAGTAATAATATTACAGAGGAAGAATATTACATTAAGAATACGAGGCCCCAAGCAATATCAAATAAGTGACTTGTGAATATGGGATGTGGCCACGATATTGCTCTCCGAGAGTGGCCGCTGCATATGATATAATACTCCGTACTATTATACCAAGCATTAGTACAATGTGCCTCTGTCTTGTTCGAGTTGTTTCCTTGCAGAGACAGGGGAATGGCGGCACGGCGTAATGGTTAGCATATGCTTACTTCGGGATGTCGAAGCACGAAACTAACTGCTAAGAACCAATACTCCTTGGTTGTAAGGCTTCTAGTAATACGAGTACAATGTAAGGCTATGCGTCCTCCCCTTTCATGCAATTCTGTGAGCTGCTGCTGCCTAGGTCCCCACGTGGCAAACTGGCGTTGGTGGTACGGAATAATAATACGGGGTATAACTTTGCATTACGGAGGAGCATTACGACGTACGCACTCAGTGATGGTGAAGAGCAAGGGTCCCATTACTCGTACTCGTACTCTCCAAATGCAAAGCCATAAGCAAGGTCCGGGCAACAGCATAAAACAAAGACCTAGCAGAAACCCTGACACAGTGGCCTGTCAACCAGGGCTCATAGGGCGTTTGCACAGCCTTGCGGTGTTTTATACCGAAGCCAGTTTGTTTCTTGTTCTTTTTGTCGGCCTCCTTCCTTCTGGGGCTGATCCTCTTTGCGTTATCATAAGTCGTTCTCCACACATTACATTGCCCACACATCACGGAGCAAAAAAAGTGCCGTGCTGCATCTTCACAATTTAGAAATCTGTCTCCCTCGGAAGCGACAGCTTCCAGCCTTCCCCTCACTTTCCATAAAAAGATTGCTCGTGCATATGCAGCAATACGATGGACTCTCGTACGCCGTTTGGATCTAGTAGTGAGCAAAGATGGCCAAGTGCCATGCCATGTGGTGGTGCTTTGCACGAAGCAAGGCGTGCTGTTGGTCTGTTGAACCAACCCTGGCCAGGTTCTGGGTCGGCCACTCTACGACGAATTGCAAAATATATTACAGAGTGTTTTGTTTGCCCGAACACGCCAACACATGTGTGAGATATAGGTCTTCCACACGCCGAGTATGCTCTCAGATATTGCGGTCCCCAAAGCAGACGGAAAAATACCATAAAAAACGGGGACCGGGGCCGTCTTTCCTGAAGAAAGAAGTCCAGATAGGATTTGTTTTTTCAAGCTCTCATTGGCCGTCGTCTCTCGCCCCGTTTTCTGGCTCACTTACAACGTAAAAGTCTCGTGTTATGCATGACGTGAATTATAACAATAACATACGAGCACCATATTCCGTGCATGTACATACATACGAGTGGATGTTATTTTTTTTTCTTAATGCACAGCTATGGAAACCATTCGAGGCTGGCGAAACGGTGGCAAAGTGAAGCTCGTCCTATACGTATTATTACGGCGTATTCATAACACTGCGCACAGGTATGTCGCCTGGACTGCCGTATCGGTGAGTTTGAGTGGGAAATAGTTGAGCTGGGGATCTGCAACAGCACCCATGCGGTTTGGGCGGTGGTTTCAACAAGCCATGAACAAGCAGCGAAGAGCCATTGGGTTTGTGCAAAGCGACTGGCGTTCGTTGGCTTTTCTCCGTCGTCGATGGCGCATATTTTATCTTCTTTGTTTTTATGAGCTTTTTTCCCCCACAAACAGTCATGGATCTGGACTGCAACATAGGAGCAATCAAGCTTGTAGTGATTGCATTTGACGTTATGAAAGGAGCACAAGGAGGCAGGCCGCAAGGGCTGGCGATCACACGGCAAACAAGTAAGAGGGAAAGAAGGGGGGAGGAAACATGTACTCAACAACCTGTTTGCCTTGCCCAATGTTCCGACCTTCCTATGCCAGCCACCTTGGTCAGGTTATCCCGTGTTTCTGAGCTTTCTCGCCGAAAACAAGCGTTCCTGCTCTTAGCATCCGTACTTCGTATTGCACGCCGACAACTAAATAAAAAGTCACTTCCAAAAACACACCGTGCATGATGCAGCACTCCTTGGTCCTTTCTCTAAGTCCAACCACAGAGCTTGTCTTGCTAGTAAGCTAACTCTGTCAGAATGTGACAACAGGTGGCCAAAAAAAAAAAAAAGATACAACAGAGATTGGCTGCGAGAGAGGTATAAGGTGCCTGATACTAGATTCCACCACAGCGTGACATCCCGTCTGCAGACGGGAGAGGGGGGTGGGGTGGGAAAATGAGAAATGATTGCGTGTGAGTGCGAGTGTGGCAGAGAGAGGAAAAGAGGAAAGGGGAGGGCGCTACAGTTGCCGCGCCGAAGTTCCAGCTATCGGTCGGATGGCGAGTCTTTCTTCACCACTACAGGTACGGAGTATTACAAAGTAATAGTTGGCGTTGCGGGTGGGAAGCTCAAACAGGGCAATACTGCTTCTTCCGAGGTGTACAAGAACTGCATGGTGATAGGCATCCACTCCCACACGCTGCTTATACAAATATATCAAGTGCCACACACACTCGCGCATATCAAATACACAGACCCAATATATTCTTACACGAAACTTTCACATGCAAACAAAGAGGGGATGGACACACGCACCACCGTTGTAGTGTTGAGTAAACAATCTCGAGAAAGCGCAAATCAGAAATTAATAGCAGACCTGAGAGCGGAACACGTCAAGGGCCAAAGGGGGCCACTGCCACGTCCCGTCTGCTGGCCTATGCGTCAAGAACCCGGTCGCACGTCGTCCGTCTTATACGAACACGGCAGACACAAAGGGGGGGTGTTGTTGAGAGAGGGAGGAGGGAGCAAGCCCAAAGAGGCATACTGGCTGAGAAACTGAAAAAAAAAAAAACACCCAAGATAAGACAAAGCACAAGGGCAGACACAGCAATTAAAAAGGTGAAATATGCTGGTAAAGAAGCGGGATACAGTCTGCCCCGACAATAGCCAAAGCCGTCGAAACCCGACAACAGGCAGGGGAGACAAAAGAAGGTGTCCATTGTCAAGAGGGACTTCTTATGAGGCAGCAAACGGAAACGCCGCCAATACCTTGTAGACAAAAACCCAGAACGGGAAAGAAAAGAAAAGAGAGCTAGCAACTGAGCAAAAAAAAAAAAAAAATACGAGTTAGGAGTTACCACAGGCAAGAAAAGAGAAGAGAAGAAGAAAAAAACAGGGAGCAAGGTTTTTTCTTGCTTTGACAGGGGCTCGGCAAGAGGAGATCATACTGTCATAATTTTATCAAAAAAAAAAGCATCCTGCTTATCATTGGTGGGCAGGTGACGATCAATAATGGGATCGGAGGAAAGGAGGGCCATTTTCTAGGTTGACACACAAAAAGTTCATGCCATGCACTCCGCTGCTTACTTTATTGTTTGTATGACCAATAACGGAGTAAAAAAAAAAAGCCCTCCCGTGTCCAAATGAAATCCACGTGCAAGCAGAAAAGAAAGAAGAAGGCGAAGAAAAAATGGGGTTGGGAAGCGGGAAATTAGAGGGAGGCGGCGAAATAGCAGTGCCGTGACGGTGGCAGTTAGGAAGGTGATAACAGGCACAGTCTTGAGGAAGCAGAAACATCAACTCATAACAGACTTGCTGCCTTCTGTTAATGCTCGCCCATAATCATGGTGGTCTCGAGCTTGGAGTCTTGTTGAGAGCCAAGATTCATATCTTAGTTGTCCTTTTCCTTTAAGAAAATGTATACCAAGTATCAAAAGAGAGAGAGAGAGAAAACATCCAGAAAGGTAAACACGAGAGAGAGTATGGACACTGCTGCCATGTTGCACTCACCTGCTATTCCTGCTGCCGGCCTTTTGTCTATTTCATTTGTTCCCTCCGCCGCACTCTACAGCGATCCCCGACGACTGGGCGTCTGGGCTCCTGTCGACCGCTTCGCCTGCCGTTTACTATTAACAATAGCATCGTTATTATTATTGCCATTCATATGATTCTGTTGATTGCTGCTACCGTCGCTGCTACTAGAGCGGAACTTGTCATTCTGTTAAATGATGTCCGCTGTGGTACCGTTGGCTGTGGCAAGTCTGCAACTTTTTGGGGCTCCAAGGGCACTCATAGTCATGAGGGATTGCAGATAACCATCATCGACATAAACCGTTACATTGCTTTCGGCGTCTCTTGTGCAGTCCGTGATCAAATTGAAGTTCTGCTAGTTTGAGAGCACAGGGGCCTGTGATCAGCAGGCCAGACGGGAAAAGATAAATGTATCTCTTTTGTTGAATTTGCCCCCCATATACATGTGCCCTACCCCTACATCGTTTGAGCTTTCGCTTATTTTTTTTTATAGTTCTTTTGGTCATAGATTTAGGGGTTCCCACCCGTTCTGTTATGCCCTTAACACCTTCCAACTCGGGAAGAAGAAACAATCATCATGTAAAACGGCGCAACAAGGCCTTTTCATCGTGGCTGCGAGTCTTTGAAAAAGGAGAAAAGTCAAGACCAAGCATGAACAACAGGACTAGCTAGTATTACGACGTATCGCTGGAATCATTTGCAGACCTCTGCTGTGGAGCTGAAAACGACGCCAAAGCGGCGAACAAGCCGGTCCCGAAACGAGATGAACCAGACGGAGTGCCGGGAGAGACGGCGGTGGGTTGCAGTAGCATTCGGCCTTGCAGGCACGCAGGCACGCCTGTGAATACGCAAATAAGCATGCAGAGCAAAAGCTGGCCAGACGCAGGCCAACAAAGACCAACAAAGGCCAATGAGGGCCGCCGCAGGCTGACAATAGTCCACCATGCCAGCCACCGATCCTTGCTTGGCTAACGCTGTAATGTAAACATTAATACCCATCAATGATGCATTGCAACCCTATATGCATAACCCTGTGCGGAGCGTGGCAGTCCTCTGCTGTTTCCAAAGATTCCAGAAGCCGACCACGCTTTTCCTGCCCCACGAGAAGCGCTGTGTTTTCTTCACTTGGGGACGGGTTGAGATGGTCGCCCCTCGCCCAGTCGTAATCCTACGCGCAGCAGGGCGGTCCTTGCCAGCGAGCCGCCATGGAAGGGTGGCTCTGGTCGGGCCAGCCAGCCCGCCGCATGCTTCAGATGGTCCAACGTAAGCTGACCAAGTAAAAATAGCAAAAATACCGCCGAGCAGCTGCCGCACAGCGCCTACAAGGCTCTGGCCAAGGCCGCGCTGCGTCTGGCAGGAATGGCTAAGAAGAGCTATGAGAGAGCCCTCTTGTGTCGTATTAATAGCATGCGTTTCTTTTTTTTCTCCGTCCAGATTAGACAGGACCACCTGTGTCGCAGGGGGCCCTGCCACGAGACCCGGCAAGCAGGCTTGACCCCAACAGACCCAGCCAGGCCAACAAAACGACGTTGCTGGCGTCATTGGCTTCATGGGCGGCATCAGGCCGTTTGCGGGGTCTCGGCGGAGACAGGAGGGAAGCCTAGCGGGCGATCGATCTCAAGGGGTTAGAACTGTGATTCACTATTTTTCTTTTTGTTTGTGCGGCTGGTTCAAGCCTGCTCTTTCTTTTTCATGGCTCTCCGTTCTCCTTTCTTTTCTGGGTTTGATATTGCGCAATCCCTTGGCCCTTCTCCTTGCTTTCGGGCCTGTAAAACTGTCAAGGTTCTCGGAAAACACCGAGTTCCACCAAAGTGTGACCGTCGGTGCCGAGGCAACCCCAGCCCTTGTTTCTAGAACTTGATCAATTTACGGAGCACAGCTTACGGAGCACAACTCACGGAGCACGGAGTATTATTACTCAGAGTTACTGTGTCTTTTTTTTTTTTGCCAAGGGGGGAAGGGTGTTAGGGAATTGTTTCTTTCCTTTCGCTCCGATTTCTAGCCCTATTAGTTCTGGTCGACAGTCTCCGAACCTTGTTCCTTTCTTTCTGCCGGACCGATCTTTTTTTTCTGTGGGCAACAATAGCAAACCACCTTATGGCTTCACGATGGCTCTGTTCCAGATTGCTCTGTCGTGGGCCTTTAATTCCAGTGAGAAAATGCCTTGAAGACAGTCGATGCAATCAAGGCTAGCACAGTCTTGGGATCTATCGAAGCAACCAAAGGGAAATTCTCAGATAGGTACGGAGTAGAGAGTTAGAGAAGGTGCCAAGCTGCCACCGAAATGGTGTAATTCGTCAAAGACAAGTAACAGCCAATTCGACCCCTATCACCGTCACAGATTAAGCTCAAATGCGGAAAGAAAAAACCGATGCCAAAGGTAGATAATCTCGGGAGCTGCAGGACGCATAGGACACCGTAGCAAGATGGCACGAAGACGACCAAAAAGAATGAAAGCCAAACCAGAACCAGACGAACTTCTCTAAGGGACCCCCCGTCATCGCCAGAGCCTCGTCTCTCTTTTTTTACCTTCTTCTCTCCTCCTGATTCGATCAATCGTGGTCAACGTCGCAGGGACATTGAGTAAAATCTCAAAAGGAGCCTTTTTTTGAGACTCTACCACACATCCACCTCGTCCTCTAACCCTCCTGCCACTTCCAGCCACACCTCATCTCATCTCACCTTTTTTGACCTTTCATTCTTCAGCTCTCAGCAACCGAAAAAAAGGCCGATGTTGGTTTTCTTCGCCTTTTTTTTTATTCCCTATCGTTGCTGGTCTTCTTTGATATGTGGCTCTCCCGTCCATGCTGCACTACTTTACAGTCTGTATTTTGCCATTTTGGTGTCTCGATTTCCATTTGCAATATCTGTGGCTTTTTTGATTTCTCACGTATTTTTTCTCCCTCCCTCTCCCCTCCCCCTCCCCGCCGCAAAAACTGCATAAACCACACAGACCATCGTCGACCACAAAACATCGATTTCTGTGCGTCCCAGGCCAATGACAGCCCCTGCCTCGGCCATGAGTTCCCCGCCGATACATCATACGTCTGGCCCCCCCTGATCACCAGGCAAACAGGACAGGAGATATGAGAAATGACGAGCAAATCCTCTTCCCCCCCTCTCCGTAAGTCTTTCGTAATACATATATCTCCGACTGATTACTCTTGAACCGTGAGATCCCAGTCGCAGCTCCTCCACCGACCAAACTCAACAAGAACATGAGTGTTGTTGAGGACGTCGTAGAGTGGGTAGCAAACATCCCCATTGAACCCCACAGAAAAGCCGAGGCCACTCTCCGAACCTTGTATCTTCGTAGTCTGTTCTTTGTTCCGTGTGTGGGGGAAGAAACCGACCCTACAAAGGGAGCTCGGCTCGGGTCTTGAAAAAAAAAAAGGTGACCCTGCTCGCATGTGTTTTCTCCACCACTGCAGTTCCCTTTTCATGTACCCTTTTTCTTCTTTTTTATAACGCTTCTCTTTTCGATCATGACGAAATGGGGATTTGTGCCAGCATCTTTGCGTATTGGCTGATCAAACCCATTGCGTGACCAGCACACAAAAAAAATGATAATAGGAGAATTTTATAGTGATCAAGAACTGCAAACTACGCAAACGAAAGAAACAGGGCAAATGACCAAAATAGTGAAAACAACAGAGACAAAGTCCTCCCCCGAAACCCTCACAACCCGCGAACGAGATTCAGATCTACGGCGTCTCGTTGGTGAATTTTCATTTCATTCGGATTACTTCCGCTCATTCTCAGCCATATCCATATGGGTTGAGGGTTGAGGGCATGGGTCAAGCCTGTTCAAGGTCTGTATCGAACAAGTCCCAATCCCACCGCAATCGCCCAAGTTCTCTGTCCAGGTCTTGTATTGTTACTGCTTGTACTTTCAGCATGCACGAATGCACCTCTGTTATGCCGCGTTTCACCACCCCACTTCAAACGTCCTGCGACCACTTTTTGATGTGGCGCGCTGAATAACAGACTTCTCTGCTGTGTGTTTCAATCACACACAATACGATGTGCACATACGGCATCCGGAGTGTTACACTTGTCTCTCTCTCGCTCTCTCTCTAGGACTTTCTTTGGATCTTGCCTCCCTGTGTCTCCGTCTCATGTTGAAAAAATAAAGAAAGTCTGGGGATTTATCATCGTCCCCCTTCGCTCTCCACCCATTAAAGGAAAATCACAAAAACCAATCCCAAGCTTCGTCTATCTGTGTTCTTCTCCACTAGTGGCATATGGTTCTCTTTTTTTTTTTTGGCTCTTTGGGACTTGCGGGTAGTAGAATTTAGTGGTGGTTTGAATGACGGAGTTGTTTGACAAGGGCGGCTGGTAAAATCATCAACATGCAATCCATGGTTGGCTGGCCTGTGAGGGCCCCAATAGGCATTGCCAGGGCAGTTCGTTTCCCAGACTAGAAGGATGAGACGAGAATGACGAGACGAGAATGACGAGACGAGATGAGACGAAGCCGTCGGAAAGGGAGGTGGGTTAGGCAATCGGTTCTTGACAAGGGGCCCCAGAGATTTACACACGTCAGAAAATGGGACCACAAAACACAAGAAAAAAATCGAAAAAGCCAGTGAGACGTGGAGAAGCCAGACCATAGAGCTAGGGTCCGTGGATTTGTGAAAACCTCTGTTTGTTAGCAGTCTCTCGTTATCCCCCCTCCCTTTTGCTCTGAATATCTGACCATCTACTGCATTGACTGGGTTTTCTATTTTCTATCTTGATTTCTTTTCTTTCAGATCCTTTCGCTCTTAAATAACAGTGCTGTTTAAGAATCCACGAGCCTTCTTTCTCTGTTTTTGTCTTTTTCGTTTTAGGTTGCCTCATGGACTTCACTCCGTACAACTTTCGTCCACAGTCCAAGCTCTCTGTCTCCTTCGGTTCTTCTCTGTCCCTTTCCATCATCACCAGTCGATCCGGACTGCATTCCTTTCGGAAAGCCTGCAGAAAGTAAATCCATCTGTTCTCTGCATTTCCAATACAACCCCCTTTGCATGCAGTCCCCTTCCTATCCCTCCTTTCGTCGGCCCCTTGTCCTTGTCATGCCGAGAATCGACCACCACCACCATCACCACCATCACCACCATCTTGAGCAGACCTGCTTAGCACAGACAATGATCGTTGGCATGAAGGAGTGCTCGGGATATCTTCCTTATTCTACCTTTTTTTTCTCATACTGCCCTCATGCGGTTCCTTCAAATACAACCAGTCGTTCTTGGCGTGCCCATGCATGAATCCTCGTCCTGTGCCTCTGAATTTTTTGGCCCTTCTTCCTTGTCGCATGAAGCAGCAACCCGTTGACGATGAGTTTCGTCTCATTTTTTTTTTCAACTCTTTGTTCTTTTTTTCTGGTCCGCTGCAACTATGTAGTCATAACCTTATTGAGTCGGATCACGAAGCAAAGATGGTGTGCAAGAACAGAGCATTGGGACAGCAGGGATACAGGGCCTTTGGAGAGCTGCAGTATGTATTCCCTACGAGAGAAATGAAGAGAGAAAAAGGAAGAGCGACAAAGAATGCTTTTCATCTCTTCAAAGGTAGCATTCGACTCTTGATCCATGCCGACAAGAATGTTCTCAGAGATCGTAATGTCTCCGCCCCACTTCCTTTTTCAACGTTCGTTTTGGCCTTCTTGCCGTATCAAGGTCCTTTGGATTCCTTGTCCCTGTCAGTTTCCATAGCCTTGCCGAGCCATGGTATTATCAGTTTTCCTTATTTTTATTGTATTTTTCTTTCCCAGCTCTTGCTATACTGTCTGAACTAAATGACGTTATTGCCGTTCAGATCCAGTCATTCGAGTAGTATGGCTTGCTCCTCCCCCAGTCCCAAAAGCATGACGCCCATTGTTCTGGTGTGTAATATTGCGTTTGACCAACAACACTAGGCGGCATTTCGCTCTGGGCCCTTAGCTGTCAACCTCTGGTTAACCATGAAAGGGTATGTTCTCATTCTAGAAGCAGTTGAGAAGAGTAACATGATGTGGGACAAGTGTACCTTTTGGAAAATCAAGGGACTGGGGCCGGATAAAGAGAACAAAAACAAAGTTCAGATAAGAAGGGGAGACTGGTCAGGCCATCAAACTTTTATCCCTGAGACACACTAGAGCACTTGGGGCTGAAAGATGAAGGAAACACATAGGGGTAAATTATAGAGGGGGGGGGGGGGGGATGTGGAAAGTGAGAGAGAGGCTATGACACGTGGGACAAAGTTGAGAGAAAGAAGTCCTACTTTTTTTCCCCCTTCTGTCCTGCCGTGTCCGCAGAACCAAGCAAAGCTAGCATCGTGCAAAGACATGCAGACATCGTCTCAGAACGAAATGAGGCAAAAGTCCAAACTGTCACAGCTTCTCTTGTTTTTCGTTCGCCACACTGTCGCCACCCGCTCTAGTCTCGCTTTACTTTTGTGGGTGTGTTTCTCAATCATACGCCCTCGTGCCTTGTCAACGTGATTTTTTGAAGGGGGAAAAAAAAAAGGGGGGGGGGGGGTGTGAAAGCAACACTCACTGCGCATTTTCTTCTGACTTGATGTAATTTTGCCACGAGGAGAAGACCTTTCAATCACATTGGGGACTTTCAAAGACAATACGTAGCTGTAGCTCGTGCAACGGGAGAGAAGGAGAAGAAGGCACACGAAATCACGTTGTGCCTGCTTGCCTACAACCTTTGCCCCTTTTCCCTTTGCATTCCCTGCTGGGACACGGTTGGGCCCCAGCAGGCGAGAGTCCAAATTGGCAAAATGCGCAGTCCGCATCGTTTTTGCAAAGCACGCAGAAAGAGGCAGGCAGAAATGCGAGTAAATCATTGCAAGGCGCTCAGCACGTCTCCCTGTCTTCCCTGCTCCAAAAAGACAGAGCTCCTTCCTTTCTATTCCAGTTTTAGCTAACGCAGAATTAAAACAAGGCTGACGGGATAGCCCTGTGAGCTTGGCAAAGTCCAGTTCAGCAGTATGTTAGTAGTTCGGGATAAAAAAAGAGAAGTTTTGCTTTGGCATTTCGCTATAGGCGTTGAGCTTTTGTTGTTCTTGTTTTTTCCCCTCCTTTTTATCATTTTCAAACCATGCCGAAATAGCAGCCGTGTGTGTGTGTGTTTGCCTGATTGGCAAAAAGAAAAGGGTTGGCCAAGACGACCGGATGCCATAAGCTGGCAACGACAGACTCGAGGCGGCAAAAGTAAATGGCTGTGTAAGAGGTAAAAGAGGTAAAAGAGGTAGAAGAGGTAAAAGAGGTAAAAAGAGGAGAATTAAAAAATGGTAAAATGGAATATCTCCTGCTTGTCGTGAGAGCCGTCAATGGATAAAGAGGATGCGGGCAATGGCAAATGAAAGCGATGTAGGATTCGATGTTGGCAAAGGGGAGCAGCGTAATGTGAAGGAGGAAGCGACAATATAAGAATGAAGCCCGTCCTTCTCTTCTTGATCTTGTCAAAATTCTGGATTTTCCTTTCTTTCTTCTTCTTTTCTGTTTCTCTCTCTCTCTCTCTCCTTCCTACTCAACCGCAATGAACACCATGATTTTGTCCACATGTGAATAGCATTGTGTGTCCATTGTACACCTTTGCCCAAGAAATCGAGAGTCGAACCTCAGATTGATGCCATGTCGAACTTGCAGAGACACGTGAGAGATCAAAAATACCGAGGCCGTCCTCATTCACGACGAAGACAAATCGGCAATCAACACGGGACGACGACAAAGAAACAAGACCATCCAACGACATAGCTATGGGAGCCCAACCACGACACCCAGCATACGACACGGCATGGAAAAAAGAAAGAAAATTTTGTCTGCATCCAACCCTATGAGGACACGATGTTGCATCAACTATCTCGTACACGATGCCGCCTAGAATGTCAATGATAGACATCTTATGCTGTCTCATGACCCGTTCAACTCAACGTCCTTGTTCATATGTTTCGGGGCTTCATCAATAGTGAAAAAAAGAGGCAATCAACTTGGGTCCGCTTACGATGCGCCTTCACAAGACAACCCGCCAGAACGGATGGGCAGTAGCGCCTTTTAATATCTGGCGTTCCTCTCTGCAAGAAAGCAGGAAAAGGACAAACGGATGATGGGCCTTGGCAAACAGTCTCTCAACCCTTGGCCCCTGGGAGCGTCGACCCAATGGCAACAAAGATAAAGAGCAAAGAGACGTGTAGACACTGGGCTCGGATTTTTTATTTTTTATTTTTATTTTTTTTTTAAAAACCTATCTACTTTGATACCGTAAAACTCATAGAGCCTTGGGGGAATTTGCAAAAGGCAAACCGAAAAGAAAATCAAAAAAAAAAAAAAAAATCAAAGACGGACTTCCTAGCTTCTGGGGCTTCGCAAAAACCCAACCACGCCGCTGCAGTAGCCGACCAAGGCGTCAAGCCGGGCCTTTTCCTGTTCCTGGACCTCGCGCCACTCTGCCAGGGCATCGAGAAAATCGCCGTCGTTGTCGTTGTTGCCATCGTCGTCCCCGTCCCCGTCGTCCTCTCCTGTGGCGGCAGCTCCGCCGTGCAGCCGCAGAAAGACGGTCATCCACGCTTGCACCAGCTCGTAGTCGCGGCGCTCGCGCAGGCGGCTGGTCAAGGCGCGCACAAACAACGCCAGCTCGCCGTCGGAGGCATTGAGGGAGCGTAGCTCAAGGTCGGCTTGGGCCGGGGGCAAGGCCTTGAGGTGGTCCAAAAAGGGAGAGTCTTGTAGGATGTTAGCAGAGAGCAAAAAGACAGTAAAGGCAAGACACAGACACAACCAAAAAAAAAAAAAAAAAAACATACAATCGCCAGTTGCCGCCCCTTGGTGAAGCTTGAGAGAAAAGGCCTGCTGGGCTCGTGTATGGTCAAGCGGGAGAATGCGCGAGCGAGCGGATGAGGACGGCGTTGGCGCGTCCGCTTGCGTAGACAGGCCGCTGCCGCTGCCCGGGCCGCCGAGAATGTTGTTGTTCTCGCTGGTTTTCGAGCCGGGCAGTGCCAGGGCGGATGCCATGGCCGAGTCTCCACCGGCGCCGCCCTCGGCGAGGCTGGTCGTCAGCGTGCCGAGGAAAAACGGAGCTTTCTCGGGCCGTTTGGGCGCGGCGTCCTTGGGCTTGTTGCGCTCTTTGATCATGTCGAGATGCAGCAGTGTTTGCCAGCGACTGCGGGGGACCAGGCTGAGCGTGGTCATGTCGGTGCTGAGCTGATCCAGGGCGGCAGAGGCGGACGACGACAGGGCCAGAAGGTCGTCTTCGCCGTAGGCGTCGTCGGCGTCGTCCCCGTCGTCCTCGTCGTCAAAAGCCGCATCCACCAGGCCGACGCCGCCTTCGCCAGACGCAGTCGGCCCCGCCACCGGCTTGGGTCTGGCTGCTTTGGTTGATTTGGCCAATGCGCCGGATCTCTTCGGGCCGTGCTGCGTAGACAGCGCCTGTGCATCGGCAGACACACTGGCTTCGCTGACAGGACGCGTCGGCAGGTGCTTGAACAGCGTCATGTTGGTCCAGATGTGCACGCCCAGGTCGTCGTCGGGCGCCACGGCCAGATATTCGCCAGTGGCCGAAAAGGCGACGGCGCGGCCGGGGCGCTCCATCACCACCGAGTCAACCAGGTGGCCGGTCGGCAGGTCCCACACGCGCAGGCGGGCATCCTCCTGGGTCACGGCAACGATCCAGCGGCCGTCGTACGAGAAGCAGAGGTCGTTGATGGCGGCGGCGGCCGTGGCGGCCGTGGCGGCCAGCGAGAGCACGCGAATGACCTTGCGGGTCTCCAGGTCAACGACGCGAATGGCGTGGTCATTGCAGGCAAAGGCCAGCAGGTCGTTGGCGGCGTGGTAGCGACAGGCCGTGATGGCGACGGGCGTCAGGTCTCCGCGGCGCCACGCCAGCTCGTCGACCAGGTGGCCGGTCAAAAAGTCCCAGAACTTGACCGTGCCATCCAGCGAGCACGAGACGACGTACTTGTCCATGCTGTCGACCACGATGCCGGTGACAGCCGCAGTGTGGCGACCGGCGCCAGGGCTGAATCTGCTTCCGCCGAGACCTGGGCCGGACGCGGACCCGGGCCCGGACCCAAACCCGGAGCCATACGACTGCAGCTGCGCGACGCTGTCGGCCTGGCGGAGCTGCTGCTGCATCTTGAGCTGGCGGGCCTGGGCAGGCGTCAGGCGCGAGGGGAAGCGCTGGCGGTGCAAGCCCGACTGCAGGTTGTACATGTCGATGGCGCCGGCGCGCGAGCCCACCAGGGCAAAGCTGCCGCAGGGACTGATGGCCACGGCCGAGACGGGGGCGCGGTCGCCGGTGGAAAACGCCCAGCGGCCGGCGCGCTTGCGGCCCCAGAACCAGGTGCGTGCCCAGGCGTCGTCGCGGTGGGCCGTCACGACGCTTTCCCAGCCGGTCATGCCGCTGATTTCGGCGTCGCTGCGCGGCAGCTTCGCATCGGAGGACTTGCGCAACGACGACGACGACGACGAAGACGCGCCGCCGCCAGCCGCCACCTTCTGCCAGATGGGCTGGTTGCCGGGCAGGGCGCCGATGCCGCCGTCGCGGTTGAGCGACGAGGCAATGGCGAAGATCTCGGGCGCCTTGAGGTCGTCGAGCGTGGTGGACGGGCCGCCGTGGCGCAGGGCGGCGGCCGACAGCGACAGCAGGCCGGCCTTTTTTGCGCGGCGGCGCATGTGGCCCTGGCTGAGCTCGGTGCTCTGGCCGTCGCGCCGCAGACTCCATCCCCACAGGCTGCGGTCGCGGCCGCCGCTCAGCAGCCACTTGTTGCCGGCGTCGGCGCCGTCAAAGTCGGACGGCAAAAACTCCAAGCAGCTGACGGGCGCCGCATGGCCGCTGCGGGCGTGCAGCGCGCGCGGCACCGGCGAGAACGGCGTTTCGTCGAAAATCCACGACTTGAGCGCGTTGTCGCGCCCGCCCGTCAGCAGCACGGGCTGCCCCGGCAAAAACTCGATTCGGCTGATGCCGCCGCGGACGGTGCTGCCGGATGCCGATGTCGACATGTCCGACGGAGACGACGAGGGCGGCGCAAATGCCGGCGGGTTGTGGGCGCTTCGCAGCACGCCCATGATGCGGCCGCCGCCATTGAGATCCCAAAAGGTCACGTCGCCCGTGGCAGCCGTGGCCGTGGCCATGACGCCGTCCTTGCGGCCGTCCTGGCCGGCGCCGCGGCCGTCGGTGCGAAACGAGATGGAGGTCACGGGCGCCTCGCAGTCGCCGCCTTCGCCGCCCTCGCCGCCGCCCAACGCCGCCACACCGGCGTCCAGCGCCAACAGCGTCTGGTCACGCAACACGTCCTGGATGACCAGCGGGCCGCTGGCATAGGCAATGGCCAGCAGCGCCAGCGCGGGCGCCGGCTGCAGACACGTCACGGCGCCGCAGTTGGGCACAGGCGGCAGGATGGTGTAGACCAGCTTGCCCGAGATGACGTTCCAGATCTCGACCCAGCCGTCGCTGCGGCCGACAAAGAGCTTGTTGAGAAAGGTAGGCATCGTGCACATGCCGCCGCACAAGAGGTCGCCATTGCTGCGGCCGCTGCCGCTGCCGGCCTTGCTCGGCAGGGGCCGCAGAGTCGTGTAGTGCTCCAGCGTGGCCGACTTCCACACGTCGATGCGCGTCCGGCCCAGCGTCACCAGCCAGCTGCCAAACACCAAAATCTGCCGGATCGGCTCCTGCAGGTCCGCCGGCAGCGCCAGCTCGGCCACCTTGCGGCCGCGCTGGAAAACCCAGACTCCCTGGCGCGGATTGCGTGCGGCTCTTGGTTGGCCGCCATCGTCGTCCCTGTCACTGCTGTCTTCTTCGTCTTCTTCGTCTTCTTCCTCGTCTTCCTCGTCTTCGCCACCCCAGGCAGCGTACGCCCTTTCTCGCCAGGCAAATGTAGCGGTGATGTTGTAAGGCGTTTGAGGCCGGGTCACAAAGACCAGATTCAAGCCCCGCCGCAGGTCGTACGTCTGCAGTGCGCGGCCGACAGAGGTGGTGATCTGAAAGGTCGTCTTGCCCAGGGGGATGGATGTAAAGGGTACGTTTGTCGGAGACACCAGGCCAACCGTCTGGGAAAAAAAGAGTGTGAGCCAGAAAAAGTTTCACAAGCAAGCACCTGATGGCACAGATCCGGAAAAGGAAAGAACCTACCCTGAAGGGAGCAAATATGTTGGATCGCGACTGCCGGGAGTCGGATCGTCGCTGCCGTTGCACGGCGCCAGCGTCGCTCTGCTGTTGTCGTTTCTGGCGCTTGACCAGAGGCTGGCTGCCGTTGTCGTCGGAGTGCGGCATCTTCTCTTTTTTTTTGCGGATCGTCGTTGTCAATGGAGCCCGCTCGGACGGCGGTTTGTTTCTTACAAAGATTGCACGAGAGCCATGGAGAATTGATGCTGCAGTCTTGGGGGGGGGTTTTTTGGTTTTCTTTTTCCCTTTTTTTGTGCCAACAGACTTTGGCTCAATGCTTTGAGGATTTTACTCGTAGGCAAAAAGCAAAAAATAAAAAATAAAAAATACTCGTACTTTTTTTCCTCCGCTTATCGAGATAAGAGATGGCCCCACCTATGTATGTATACAGTGTTAATACAGTGCTAATACCATCTTCACTGTATTCTCATCGCCCAGAGACACCTGGCTTCGACGTACTCGTACTCGTATGAATCTCAATCTGCCAGCTCTGGCCACTTTGTCATGCGCTCATGCAGATCCACGACGGTGTCGCCCGAGACAGCAAAGACGCCGTTTCCGCGATGGTGCATCATGCGGCCGGTGCGCTGCACCATATCCTCGTCCCACCAGGCGCGCACCGCCTTCAGCACCCACAGGTTGAAGCGGCCGGCCATGCGGCTGTCGTGCACGACGCACTCAATGTTGGCCATGATGTGGGGGCCGTCCACGAGCGGCGGCTGCACAATGTGGGCGGGCTGCGGCCGAAGCCCAAACCGCGTCCATTTGCTGCTGTCCCTGTCTCTGCTGTCTCTGTCTCTGCTGTCTCTGTCTCTGCTGTCTCTGTCACTGCTATCTCTGTCACTGCTGCCCCTGTCTCTGTCTCTGTCACCTCTGTCTCTGCTGCTCTCTGTGAAATCATGCCTCGAACAGTTGCCAATGTCCACGACGGCCTCGGCCATCTCCACGCTGGGCACGGCCAGAACGCACTCCCTGAGGGCCCGCAGAGCCGCAAAAGAGGCATCCCAGGGCCCGATGCAGACGCCAATCAGCGTGGGCGAGCCGTGCTGCAGCATCATGTGGAAGCCCATGGTCATGAGGTTGTGCGACCCTTCGGCCACCGAGCCCGTCGACACCAGCAGGACGGGGCCCGGCTCAATCAGCCGGTGCACCTTGTCCAGAGGAAGGAGGCTGAACGCGTGGGGGGCGATGCCGGCCTGCGGGGACGCTAGAGGTTCTGCGCTGGCCCGCCTGTCCTGTTTGCCAAGCGCTGTCGGCCTGGCGTCCCTGGCGTCCCTGGCCCTTTCGGCCGTTTTGGTCGTTTTGGCATTTTTGGCATTTTTGGCTTGTCCTTCATGCTCCGCCTGCGTCTGTGCTTTTCGCTTTCGCGGCATCGTTTAGCTGGCGATAGGAGCTATGTCTGCATCTCAAACAACTGTATGTGTAGTGCTATTACTCCGTACTCCGTACAGAATTAGCTCCAGTGGTTTGTGACGGAGGAACTTCGTAGCCTGCTCTGCGGGATGCCGACGCCCACGGGGACCAATCATATGGCCCACTTTTCTCGGGCGTCGCTCTCGCGAATCCCCGAGCTGCTCCCACCAAACCCCCCAAAAGGGCATGTGCCGTGCTACCGATCCTCGGCGGCCACGGCCAGCTGAGCAAATCGGATAAAAAAAAGACGTCTTTCACGGCCTCCCCCCCTCTCTCGTCGACCCGGCTGACGCGATGGGACGTGTCACCACAAACCTTTTGCCTTTGCTCTGTCTTTGCATAAAATAAACAGGACGCAAAGTAAACAACACAACAACACACAGCAAAGCACACCCTTCATCACTTTGCCATTTCCCGCTGTGCATCTAGCCCAGCAGCCATGCCGTTCGACACGCCCCTCCACTCGGCCCTCAGCCCGTCGTCAAAGTCGACGTCGTCGACGGCCTATGGATTCTGGCTCACGTACGTATATGTGCACACGTCTGGCGAGCTCCATTATGCGGCTCCCCTTTTCCCCTTCCCTTCCCCTCCCAACATCGCTGACACCGGCTGCTGCCGCCCGCTCCGCCCAGGTTCCCAAGCTCGGCCGTGGCCAAGACCATTCTCCGCTCGGCCGCCGTGGCGGCCGTCAATGCCGGCGGCAAGGGCGGCCACGTGCCGTACTCGTGGGTGCTGATCGACGCCGAGCACGGCCTGATCACCGACCGCGACTACTACGAGCTCGTCAATGCCGTCGTGGCCGAGGGCGCCAGCCCCATCATCCGCATCCCCTGGGCCGAGGAGTGGATGATCAAGCGGGCGCTGGATGCCGGCGCCCACGGCGTGCTGACGCCCATGTGCCACACCGCCGAGGACGCCGCCCGCATTGTCCGCTGCGCCAAGTACCCGCCCACCGGCACTCGCGGCTACGGGCCGCTGTACGCCCACCACGCGCTGCCCGGCACGGCTGCCGGCGGTGCCGACGTCGCTGCTTCCAGTGCTTCCAGCTCCGGCACCACCGCCTTCCGCGGCTACGACAGCCACGCCGACGCCAGCCTCCTGACCGCCGTGCAGATCGAGTCCCAGCAGGGCGTCGACAACGTCGAGGCCATCGCCGCCGTGCCCGGCCTCGACGTCCTGCTCGTCGGCCCCTTCGACCTGGCCCTGCAGATGGGCGTCACCCGCTTCGGGCCCGAGCACGAGGCCGCCATCCAGCGTGTCGTCGATGCCTGCCGCGCCAACGGCAAGAAGTCGGCTATCTTCTGCACCAGCGGCACACAGGCCCGCCAGCGCGCAGAACAGGGCTTCGACATGGTCTCCGTCATCACCGATCTCAGCGCCCTCGGCGAGTCCATGGCCCAACATCTCGCCGTCGCCACCGGTGCCTTGTCTACCGACAACGCCGCTACGAAACGGGACGGATACTAACAATGAGGAGAAAAGGGGAAAAAAAAAAAAAAAGAAAAGAAAAGAAAAGAAAAGAAATCTTGTAATTAAAAATCTGCGCTCTATTGACTTGTGCACAAACGCCACCTGTTCTGTGACCGAGACAAGGGCAGGATGATTGGAAAAAAGAATCAAAACGAAACGCTGTATTTTTTTGGCTACACGTTTGAATAGACCGCCACAGTCAGGTTAAGCCTAATACTCAGTCCTGTCACCCACCCTTCTCTTGCACCCACCACCTTCCTGCATGGCACTGCAAAACACCTACAGTGACGTCCGCGCCCGGCCTTGGCTCGCCAGGGATGCGGGCACGAGAATCCCGGCGCCTTTGATTCCCCCGTCGTGGCACGGCTTGAGCACTATGCGAAGGGGCGGTGATGCTGGTGACGCCTGTTGAGTGCTGGTGTCGCTTGTGGACTGAGAGACGCCGTATCGCTTGCTGATGGTGCTGTCGAGAAATGCCTGACAGTCGGCCAGATAGTCCTGGAAGTTGGTGATGCAGCCGCCGGTGTAGCCAACCACAAGCTCGAGCGGCGGAGGAACGGAAGCAGAAGTAGACGAAGAGGTTGATGCGGAAACAGAAGACCCAGGCAACTGTGCTGCAGTCCGCTCCGGCAGTGCGCCAGCACAATCGAGAAGCCCAACAATGGCTGCGGCAATGATGGCCGCGGCGCGCACCTCAATCGCCTTTGCAATATGATAGAGCGCTTCGGCAATCTCCTCGGTCCACCGGAAGGGCTGCCGGGCTGCCGATAAAGCCGTGCTCTTGCGACTCGTCTCGTCGTGTCCGTTTCCGTTCACTGCCGTGCCATTTGTCGTTGGCAATGCGACGTCATCCCCCTCTACCGGAAACCGGGCTTCCAACATGCTGAGCAGCGACTCGCTGCGGCCCGGCCGGTAGTGGCTGAGAAAAGTGGTGTTATACGGGTCGAACCGCCGTCTGACCCCGTTGGGCAGCGCCGCTTCATCGAGGCCCAGCACGCTCGTCACGTAGTCCACCAGTATGATGCGGCCGAGCTCGCCAAGATATCTGCCGGCCGTCATGTATTCCAGCGGCTGGAACCCAGGCGACTCTACCGTGCTGCTCAGCTGGTCGTCCCAGCGGCTGATGAGGCCAACAGCGCGCATGGCCGGGGCCGATCCGTTGATGCTCCATTCCGTGTTGACGGCCAGCTTTATCTCCTCGCCGTCGTCGTCGCCGGCAGTGTCGTTGATAATGTTGCTGCTGTTGTTGTTCTCGTATTCGACGACGACGACGCCGCCACCGCCGCCACCGCCGCCGCCGCCGTGGGCGTCGCCATTCTGCAACCTGCCATTTTCGCGAAGCACATTGACCTTCCTCGGCCGCTTCGAAGGATGCAGGCTGCTGCGCTTGAGCAAAAGCGTGGCATTGCTTCCGGTGCCGCATATGAGACCCATAGCCGGCCTCTGGTTCGCACGCGTTGGCTGCTCGTACATGAGCAGCACCAGCGTAGCCACCGAGTCGTTGACAATGGCAGCAATGTCGATGGGGGGTATGCTGCGGCCACCCCGTATGCTGTCTGCCCGCGCCTTCTCATACCCCTTTGTGAGCTGCGAGCCGAGGTCGAGCTTCGACGTGATGGCAAACCCCTTGCCCATGGCCATCAGCTTGGCTTCCGAGAGAGACTCCTGCTCCATGGGGAAGCTAAAGGTCACGCCCATCGGCAGCGGCTCGTCGACCGGCAGCCCCAGACTAGCACAGCCCACGTGCACCACGTCGGCAATGCAGCTGCCGATCCAGGCAAAGAGACTGTCGGCATTTTCGCTTTTGAGATGCTCCTGGATGGGCCAGCTCCGTTCGTGCAGGCGCCGTAACCGTGGCGTGTCTGGCCCGTCGGCCAGTTGCTGTGGTGCCTGTGCCGGACTTCGTGGCCGTGATCCTGTTGGCAATACCTCCTCAGACAGCTCTAGCCGGCCGTTTGTATGTCCTTCGTCTGAAACAAGAGGCCGATCGACATCCCCCGTCAATAGCTCAATAAATCCCACTCGTAAATTTGTCCCTCCTCTGTAGCAATCAGGTCAGCAAAATGCCCCCCTTTTTTTTGTAGGTCCCGGAACACAAAAGTTGGGGAGCCCGGGAGGTCTTACATGTCAATGGCCAGATATCTACACGGCTCGAAGCGACGTTGAGTGTCCAGCAGTTAGCACAAAGAGTGTCTTTCGTGGCAACAAAAGGGGGGGGGTGACAGGTGATCCGCCAGACGAGAGACACAAAACAACGCTCACCTCCCTTGTGTCCTGTTCTGTGCCGAATGCAGCAGAACGGATTCTGATATGGGCGTCGGGAGAAACTGATCCAAGGAGTGGGCCGCCAGATGCGTAAAACTCTCGGCAAACTTTCCACTCAAGGCAAAGGCAACGTCTTGGTCAACATGAAGCGGTTGCAAAAAAGAAGCCAGTCTGGGGCTCATCTCTCGGGGGCTTGCAGCCATGCTGGCAATGGCGGAAGATTTCGAGCACAAATATAGAGATCGATCGCAGGCGGAAACCGAGCAGGAAGAGGAAAAGAAGGAAGAGAGAAAAAAAAGTGAAATGCACCAGAGCAGAGACAGACGACGACAGGCAAAGATGGGTGAAGACACAGCAAGAGACAGCTGAACGCTTGGAATGCCGGGTTGAGTTTAGGTACTTCTCTGGCGACGCGGAAACAAAACCAAAACGACAAAAGTTGTTTGTCGGGTAAAATGCAGGTCCGATTGCTTGGACGCGAGGTGTTTGCCTCTGTTCAGGAGCGTTTTCCCGCCCGTTCCTTCCTTGCTTACAGGTGTGTGATTTGGCTGTTTCTCACTTGTCTCTCGCTGTCTCTCTCGCTCTCTCGCCGTTATTTCATAAAATTTAGTCTGGGCTTGTTTTTCTCTCGCTCTCCCTTTATCCCAGCCATCTGGAGCAGAAACCTGGTTTCAGCCGGCCCAGCTGCCACCAGCCATGATCGACGAAAAGACAGGACGCGGCAGTGACAGCACAAGGGGAAACGCAGCGCGGGGGATAATAGGAGACGGTAGAAGAGGCGATCTTGGGGGGAGGATGAGGGCGAGAGCTGGAGAGAAAGACGATGCAAGCTTGTGTGTGAATGTATTGGCCGATGACGCAAAGGCGGGAAATAAGATAGATTGCTGGGGCCTGTTTGCATGGGAAAGAACCATGGCGGGGCTGGCGTGGTGGGTGCCTGCCCGTTTGTCGATGGAGCTTGGCGCCTGCTCGTACCTCGCTCTGTGACGTGACAGCACCATATTACGGACTATTACGACGTATTACTCGACGAGCACGATGGAAATAGCACGTGCAAGGCCGCCGCCATTGACAGCCCGAATAGCGCCATAGGACGTATTTTTACGGGGTATTGCTCCGTAGACAAGCTTTAATATGTCACGGAAGATTTTAGGTCGTCCGATACATTTAAATCGCGCCTTCCCTCGCGGCATAATGCGCTGTGTGCTTTATTACCCTGCAGCTTAAAAAAAAAAAAACTCTTTTTCTCCCCTATTGCTCCTCTCCTCCCTTTCTTCTGTGGTCTTCTGCGCCGCTGAAATTTCCGAGTCGTTTCGTTTCGGATTGACGTCCGCCGCGCTGCATCTTTTTCCCACCATCAACTGCAGGACCGAAAGACGAGGCGAATACGAAAATAACAACGAGCCGAACAATATCTCTCCGCTCTGCACATATTGCCTCGATTACGTGTTCTCCTTGGCACGCGGCATTCGTTTATTTGTCTCGCTTCGATACAGACCTACCGGTGACTTCAGCCGCTTCACAAAGGGGGCACCCTCTTCCGACGACATCAATCTAGCCATATTGACTCCCCGGTGTCCTTTACCCACACCCCCCCCCCCTTCCTTTCCAGCGATTGAGTTCTCGAGAATCCAGACGTTCGTTTTCTTCCACGAACGCCCACCCCTCCGCTCATTCCCGACCTCCACCTTTCGTCCGCGAACCCACGCAATTTCTGGCGTTTGACCTGTCCCTGTCCCGGGCATGGACGAGAAACGGCTGCTTGCCGAGCCTGCTGACCGGCGCACAAGGAGACGGCCTGGAAGATCTGGCACGCAAAACCGGTTCCTGGCAGCGTTGACCCTGCTGGGCGCGGCGGCGCTGCTTTTTGTGTATCTGCGATCGTCTGGCCAGCTACGGGCCATCGACCGACTGCAATGGGAGGCAGAACAGACGCCGGCAGCGGCGGCGGCAGGGGCAGCAGCTGGACCAGGCACATCGGAGCAACACGAAAGACCAGCTCAACCAGCCCCAGCACCAGCTACACATCGTCCGCTGGCAGGCGAAAAAGCTGAAGCACCGGTTCACCCTGCTAGCCGGCTTGTGCCGCTTGAGGCTCATGTCATGAGCAAATGCCCTGATGCGCTGGTGCGTTGGAGTTGCCGTTCTTTTTTTTTTTTTTTTTTGTAATGGTTATCGAAATGGTATTATAATACTGACGTCACTGTTGCTCCCGTGTAGGCCTGCCTCCGGAACATGGTGCTGCCGACGATGCAGAGGGTTTACGACAAGGTCAACTTTACGCTTTCGTTCATCGGCGAGTATGTCTACGCAGAGCAGAGCTGAGGAGAGAGAAGAGGGGAGGAGGGGATAAAAAGAAAGAGCCAGTTCTGAAGGGGTACTGACAAATTTTTTTTACAGGCCGGCCAGTGATGGGGGCGTGGCTTGCAAGCATGGCCCAGCTGAATGTTTGTACTTACCTCCGGGTGCTACGAGACCGCAGACGCTTTCTTCTCCTACGCATTCCACGTACGACGCATGCTAACAAGACTCTAGGCATGGGCAACATCCTCGAGCTCTGCGCGGCCGACCTCTACCCCGATCCGAAAATCTACCTGGGCTTCACCATGTGCCTGACGTACCAATACGACGCCATCCCAGCGCGGTCGCTCGTCGAAGACTGCGCGCTGGAGCACGCCGTCGATGTGGAGGCGCTCGACGCGTGCGCCACGCGCGACGATGGCGAGTACGCCATGGACCTGCTGCGGGCCAGCATTGCGCGGACCAAGCAGGCCGGCGTGACCAAGAGCTGCACGGTGCGGCTGAACGACGAGATCTACTGCGTGCACGACGACGGCGAGTGGATCAGCTGCCCGTCCGGCCCGTCGGTCAACGATCTGATACTAAACATTGAGAAGCTGTATCGACAGGAATAGGGTTACGGGAAGAGTTGGTGAACGGCGCGGGGGAGGTTGATGGCAGGTGGTCGCGGTGGTGGTGGTTGGCGGTTGGCAGAAGCATGTAACATAAACGCGTGCGATCATCTTGTAGGTTCAGTCTGGCTTTGTGATTTTTAACTAGCTTCTTCCATGGGTTGTTGTGGAGGGCGTCCGTCATGTAATAATACCATTCGCTTTACGGGTTGCCTTGAATTCAGCAGCTCCATGCTTCCAGCTTGACAAGAACACTGATGGGGCGTTCCAACCAACATCATGAATGCCCAAACCGGTGTAATGATCGGCCCCATTGCATAAAAGAAGCGTGCACACACATACAAGGCCCTGATCGTCAAATAATACAGGCCAGGGCTGCCTGTTTGCCAATCACGTGGCGTCTGTGGGTTTGGACGAGGTGTTGGCGGCTGCTGCGGCGGCTGCTGCAGCTGCTGCGGCCGCTTCGGCCTTCAGCGGCCCGAAGACGGCGGCCCACAGTTCGCTGGCCTCGCCGAGGGTGTAGGTCAGGGCGACGGCGTCCATGCCGGCGTCGTCGCCGCCCGGCATGAGCTCGAGCTGCGACACGATGCTCTCGAGGCCTATGGCCTTGCCGGTGGCCTGGGTGGCGCCGGCCTCGAGCTGGACGTGCACGATGTGGATGTGGAGGTGGTAGTAGGTGGGCTGGTAGTGGACGTACAGCTTGAGCTGGTCCGGGTCGACGGCCGGGTAGACGCGGGTGGTGGCGGCGAGCAGGCGGGCCTGCATGTCGCGCAGCCAGGGCACGTGGCGCTTGCGCAGGTCGCGCAGGCTCCAGAGATCGCGGCGCTCGACCAGGGCCAGCAGGTGCAGGGCCTCGACGGTGGAGCGGTCCCAGTTGAGGTCCGGCAGCAGCAGGAAGCCGTGGTCGTCGGGGGCGGTGGCGGCGGCCGCCGCGGGGCCCGTGCGGTAGATCACGTCCTCCACCTCTTTGCGGCCCTCGAGAATGTTGAAGACCCAGTTGAGGCGGCCGGCGTCGCGCTGGGCCTGCATAAAGGGCCGTACGCGCTCGCGGTAGATGGCCGGCGTCTCCGTGACCAGCCGCACGCCCTGGCGGCTGTACTTTTTGACATGCTGGGCGGTGCACGGCCAGATGAGGTTGATTTTCAAGTCTGCCGCGTCGGTGCTGCTGCTGCTGCTGTTGTTGTTTTTGTTATTGCTGCCGCCGCCGCTGCTGTCGGCGCTGCTGTCGACGCTTCCCCCGCCGCTGGCTGCAAGGAACCAAAAATAAACGTCGTTGGCTCCCAGGTTCCGGAGCGACCGCAGGCTGCCAACCACCGAGCCCAGGTAGTCTGGCGATGTGGGAAACGGCGCCCGCTCCAGGATCAACAGCGCCGGCTGCTCCCTGATGCTGCCGTAGAGCGCCGTGCGGCGGCCGGCCTGGTCTGGTGGCTGTCAGCGAGCGGAGTCTGTTCTCCGGGCCTTGCGAGACGGCGTGTTGCAGCCCGACTCTCTCTCTCTCTCTCTCTCTCTCTCTCTCTCTCTCTCTCTCTCGCTCACCTTGGTTCAACGTTCGCTCATACCGGAAGAGGGGCACCAGGGCCTCGGCTTCCGCGGAGCTTGCCATTTGGGGCGTTGCCACGGGAAGGGCAGCAAAAGTTGCGCTGGCTCAACGCGGCTCGGGGGCCCCCAGAAACAGGTCTTTTCACCGCAAACGAGGTTTGTAGTGCGAAAAGGCAGCGGAAGGAACGGGTTGGAATCGGCCCAAGCAGTAAAAACCAAACAAATACGGCGTATTAATACGGAGTACATTGCCCCACTTCTACTACGTCTGCGTTTAGCACCAATTCAGTATAAAGCCCCGCAGTCCCCTATGCAACTGCCCTTACAGATCGCAAGGCACAAGGCTACGGAAGAATGAAGAGGCAGCATGTCCAAGATTGTCTATAAAACATCATAGCACCCCAACGTGCTTTTGCAATATGCCAAAGCCTTCTATACTTCTCCCATTCTATCTTATTGCGACCGTCTAATGCGTGAAATCGACTCCCTGTCCTCCTTGTCCTCCATCAGTCCCGTAAAGTGGCCAGCACCTCAGCCAAAGGGATGCTCTTCTCAACCAGCATGAAAGCCCCCCCTTTTCGCCTGGTGCCGTCTATGCACGCGTGCTGGTTGTTGTCGTCGTCGTCGCCGTCGCCTTCTTCGGTCGCTTGCTGCGACGCCCGCGGCCGCCGCTCCAGCGTCCACACCTCCGTGACGCCGAGGCTTTCCAGATAGGCAATGCCGCGCCGGTAGTTGGTGGCCACGTGGGCGACGCCGTGGCTGTCGTCGGACAGCGTGAAGCGGCCTCCCAGCGCCAGCCAGGCCTCGGCGATGGGCCGCGCCGGGTAGGGCTCGGCCAGGCCCTTGCGCAGCGCCGCCGTGTTGCACTCGAGCCAGCCGCCGTACGAGGCCACAAAGCGCAGATTCCGCAGGATGGCCGGCCAGAGCGACCGGCCCGAGCGGCGGTCGAGCCAGCTTTCGCAGTCGCGCGCCGGGTCGTGGCTCAGCAGGCGCACCAGGTCAAAGTGGCCGACCACGCGCGGGCGCAGCGCCTGCAGCATGGCAAACTGCTGGTCGTAGTAGTCGCTGTAGAGCGAGAACTCGTCGTCGTCCGCGGCCGCCGATGATGGCAGCGGCGATGATGGCGGAAGGGCCGGAGGACAGGTGGTTGTCTTGGCGGCGGCCGCCGCCGCCGCCGCGACGGCTCTGGCATAGCACGCCTTGTCGTAGTCGATGGGAATGCCGCCGGCCGGCGACGCGTAGTGATGGATCGACCCGACAAAGTAGTCGAATCCGTCAAAGCCGGCGATGCTCGCGAGCTCCTCCGCCAGACCGCCAGCGTCGAGACCCGGCTCTCCGCCTCCGCCACCGCCACCGCCACCGGCCGCAGCCAGCGCCCGGACGCGCACGCCGTCGTCGGCCGGCCCGCGGATCCACTCGCTCTCAAAGCCGACCAGTACCGTGATCTTGTCGGAATAGCGATCGCGCAGCCGCACGGCTTCCTGAACATAGGCGACAAACGTGCTTGCAAGGCCGGCCAGAGACGCCTGCGGATCTGACCCAATCTATGGCGGGAGAGGTCAGCAGAAGAAAGAAGAACGAGAAGTCAGACATTTGAGGCGTGTGGGAAAAGCCATCCAAGAAAGACCCCATGAAGAAAGATGCAACAAGATAAGCACCCACGAAGACGCAAGCCACAAAGACGCAACAAGACGAGCACAGCAAAAAGGCAGCTTACCTCTTCCGGATACAGGTCGTCGACATGGGCCCGCGGCATGTGCTCGGACAGGCCAATGGTGCGGAATCCAAGGGCGATGGCGCGCTGGATGACCTCTTCGAGCCGGTCGGTGGCATGGCCGCAAAACTGGCCGGAATGGGAGTGCATGGTGAACGCCATGGCGAACGGTCGGGGCGCAGCTGAGGCCTGCGTGCACGTCGCGGGTGTAGCTGTCTTATTACACAGAAGAGTCGGAGAATGATACGAGATGGAAATGACAAAGAGCAACAATGACCTTTTCAGCGACTGTCTAGCGGGCCATCCTCGAAAACAAGCACAAAATGCTCGTTGCTTGTCATACGCACGCAGGCAAACAGGCCCTGTGTCCAAACGAGCAGGAAGAATTGTATTTGCTTGTGAATGATAAAAGATAAAAAAGAAAGGACTCACTAATAAGCTTCGAACCAGGGAGCTCCGATCTAGGCGCTAGGCTCCACGAATCGAATCCCGCCTGTTTGTCACGTTGCCCGCCGTCACACTACGTAATACCACAGCACCGTGACATGCTCACTGTATTACGTCGTGGACCGCTGTCGACACGCCTAGGCCCTGACCGTCACCATGAAAAAGACTGGGCTCTCACATTGCATCAGTCTACGGAGTATAACAATGTCATAAGTTCAAATTCTATGAAGCGTGCCTGTTCGAGTCTGCTCTTTCTCTTGTATTTTTTTTGGATCGTCCTTTCTTCTTCGCCATTCAAAATCTTACGTTAATACTCATCCAAACAAGGAGACTCCATCGCAATGCCATCTAATACCGAAACAGCGGGAGGCAAACGACAAAAACGGCCAAAGTATGTTACCATGTCCCCTGCGCTGAGCCATCAAGAGATCAACAAAATGATAGAAAGACCCCAGACCCCAGCTCATAGGAACGCTAGAAATAAGAGAAACAAAAAAGAGGGAATGTTCGCCACGCAAAATATGAGCCCGCTCGCTGGCTCAGGGTATTATATTGAAAACCGCAACATGTGTCGTCTGGAGGAGGAGATGCATACGCTCCTCCTTTTGCTGTTTACCCCACGATTCCCAGCACACGCTTCGTCATTCCTCACAAGGCTTCTGTCGTAGATTGCGACCCGCATTGGCGCCGCATCACCGCTTGCGTGTCGACCTGAACTTGGGCAGCTCCAGCACCATTTCTTCCTCTCCGAGGTTGTCGTCGGCTTCAATGACCATGTCGGTGTCGCCGCCGGGGCTTGTTTTGATCGTCGACGTCGGCGCCGGCGCCGGCGCCGCGGCATCACTCCCGGAAGCCGCGGCAGCCGAGGCCGCCGGCCCGTCTTTGGCGCCGGCCGATGCAGGCGCAATCTCCTTACGCATGCTCTGCACCCGGTAGCTGCGGCTCTTAGCCGGCTGGTTGACCGCGGCGAGCGCTTCCGGGTCCTCCTTTTTGAGGCGCTCAATCTCGCCGTCGGCCAGTGCCTTTGTCTCCGCCAGACGCTTCTTCATTTTTTCAATCTCCTCGGTGCATTCGCCGTCCCGCAGAAACTGGTGGGCCGCCCGTTCGCACATGGACTGCACAAACTCGAGGGCCGCGTCCAGCTCGTCGTACACGGCGGGCGCCTCGACTGCGCCGCCGCCGCTGCTGCCCGCTCCTGCAGCCGAGCGTCGTGTCGGCGACATTGCGTTGAGCAGAGCCATGGGATCCATAGCCGCTGCCCGAGCGCCGGACGGCACCATAGCCAGCCCGCCGTGGGGGCCGCGCATCAGTCTCCGAGTGCTCACATAATTCAGAACCATCGGTGGCTCGTCGCCTTCGTCTCCGCCGCTGCCGTCTGTCTCGAGGGCGTCTGGATCCACTTCCAGCCCGGCAGCCGTCATCGGCGCTTTTCCCGCTGCCGCCGCAGCTTCTCCTGATGCTGGCGCTGGCGCTGGCGCTGGCGCTGGCGATGTTGCTGTTGGTTCGGCTGTCGAAGGTGATGCTGGTGCTGCTGCCGCTTTCTCTTTTGTGTCTGACGCCGCCAGGCCAGCATCCGCGGCCGCTGCCCGGCTGCCACGAAGGGCGTCTTTCTTCGCGCCGGCTGCTGCCGCCCCCTCGCCATCGCCGTCTGCCTCGTCCGGCATCTCCAGCTCGGCCATGCGCTTGATCTGGGCCACCTTGGCTGCCATCTTGGCTCGCCGCATGAGGTTGCGCGACGCCGACACAAACTTGACAAGCTCCTCAAAGAACGACTGCACATAGCTGTCGTAGTAGACAATGATCATGTTGCGCGTGCGGTATTGGGGCGCGCCGCCCTCGCCGCTGATCATCGAGTCCGACTTTTCCTTCATGCGCCGTCGCAGCGTCGCCCGCGCCCGCGCTGTGGCAACCTGCATCACCTGGTTGGTCTGCTGCTGCAGCGTCGACGCGCTGTGCGGTTCTTCCGGAGCTTCCTCCGCCGCCGCCGCCGCCGCCGATGGCCCCGCGGCGTCGGCCGCAGCCGTGTCTGCATTCTCGGGGGACTTGCCCTTGGCGTCGTCGGCCGGCGCGGCCGCTTCGTCCTTGGGCTTGAGCGATTCCGTCGAGCCTTTGTTCCGGACCGACTTGGCACGCGCCAGCGGCGGCGGCGAGGAGGACTGCTCTTCAAGACGCGCCAGTTCTTTCTGGCGCTGCTCGATTTGCCCGTTGAGCTCGTCGAGTCGTTTGATCCATACCGGCGTGTTGGTCGCCAGGCTGATGATGGCGTCCATGACGGGCAAAATGGCGGCCCAACCCGACAAAAGCAGCCACTGTCAAAATAACGTCAATCGAGAGAGGCAAGTGACAGCAGCTGCGCGAGAAATAGCCGTTGCGTCGGATGGCCACTGTTCGGGGCTAAGGGGAGCCCAGAGAAACAGGCGACAGAAAAAAGAAGAAGAAAGCTGGGAAAAAAAGAAAAAAAGAATAAGAGATTAAGAGAATAAGAGAATAGGAGAATAAAAGAATAAAAGAGAATAAGAGAATAAGAGAATAAGAGAATAAGAGAAAAGGAGAAAGGAGAAAAAGAAGGGCAAGAGAGAGAGAGGCAAGGTATACGCGAAAAGAAATTAGAAAGACAAATCCGCGTAGAGCTGAACCCCCCTAAAGCAAGAACTCTTAGCTGACACGATAGCAGATTGTCAGCGTCTAGCCAGCAGAGTCATGATGGAGGAAGGACTTTCATGAATACGGCCGTGTCGGGGTATATGCAAGAAGAGATGTGCTTGTTTCGGTTGCTGCGAGCGCCTTGCGTCGACTTTGGTTCGACATCGAAATTGGGGGAATGAAGGAGAATAAAAAAGGCAAATCGGGCTCGCCGTAGGGATGGGGGGGAGCGGGAAAAGAGGGAGTGGGGACTGACCACAGCGGAACTCAGGCTGGTTTGGTTACGAGTAATACGACGCATTACAGCGAGCAAATGGCAGGGGGTTTCTTTTTGGGCTTTTTTTTTCCAAGTTTGGAGGGGTTGAGCAGCTTGGCAGCTGCTGCATTGTTTTCTTGCCTTGCAAATGGATGAAAATAAGAGAACAAAAGCTAACAGCGTCGCAACCGCCCGCAATAGCAAGCGGAGGTGCTTTTTTTTTTTTTTTTTTGCTCTGCGACAGAGTAGGAACGTGCGAGAAAAGCGTGATGATCCCGCCAACTAATCTACTTATAGTAAGTCTCCCGCGCCTGTCGCTCTCGTCATGCGACAGAATCTACAAGAGCTGCATGTACGTCGTAATATGGTGTACCCTCGTACGCCGTCGCAAAAAAAAAGAGATTTCCCATGCTTGTAATAACAAAGATTCAGGAAAGGTATTGCTTGGGCGGCCGCTCTTCTGGCGGGATCGACCACTTTTGGGCGAATCAGCAGCCAAGTAATAATAGTTTCGAAACGATGCGGGGGAATAAGCAAACCATAAAAATACAGTCATGGTGTATGAATACGGAATAGGCAAAGGACTTGATGGAGGGGTTGGATGTAAAAAAAACAAAGAAAAGAAACGAAAGGGAAGGGAAGGCATTACCGGTACTTTTTTTCTCTCATTCGGTTTGTTTTAGGAAGGGGAAGGAAGAGGAAGGAAGCAGCAAACAGGTCGAAGGATTGCGCTGAGACGACGTGGCTCTCCTGGAAGGGACGACTGTCCTTGTTTCTTGCTCAATAGATTTGCTTGGCGCACATAAACACATTACCAATATGCGTACCCCATACGGAAGGAAAGAACAGACGAGAGTTTTACGGACCAATACGAAGACGAGTGATAATACTACTTTGCACAAAATCAACGTCCATGCTCCTACTGATTTTACGAGCACACCGTACTCGTAGGGTCTAGATCAAGTTTTCCCCATTGCCCTCCTCTCCTTCTTCCCCTTCACCCCTACCCCCTCCTTCCTTTCCCCCGACCGAAGAGATGCTCGGCAAAACTCCCTATTGCAATCTTCTTTTTCGGTTTCTTAACAAATGGCTTCCCCAGGCTCACAGCCTGATCGTTATGTTTGGCCGTGTGCGTTCACGATGTGTTTGGCTGTCATGTTGCGAAATCCCCGAGCATTATCACTAGCAATAAACCGCTTCTTTCGATGAGACAGTTGACAGCGAGCCGAAAAGCACAAGCCTGGGGCTCACAAGAAGATCGAATGCAGCAGGTTTCATGGCTTCGTGTACGACGTCCAATGTACTCCGTAATACTACGAGTACGTACTCGTACTTCGAGAGAGGGCTGGGCTGTTAAAATTATGATGGCTGGCTTTGAAAAGAGAGGGTGTGGCAGATCCATTCGTTTCGACAAGGGTCGGTGAACACAAACCGGGCGGGACAATAAATTTTTGGTCTTTTCGCGTCCTGCAAGTTGCCGCCGGCAGCGGGCCCTACTTGGTGATGAAGCGGCAAAGCCAACGCAGCAAGGGTGGTTTCACTAGGCCTTATTCTACAAGGATGAGAAACGCATCGATCGCCTATGCTCAGAAAGGGAACTTGGAGGGGAGTCGAGACTGCCAGAAAGACTCGTAACAGCAAGTTCAACTCGTGCAGTGGGGGTACGTGAGTGGGGGACGCCAGGAAGAGGACAAGAGGCAGCATCACGGAGCTCGACGTCCAAAAGCAAATGCAATCTACGAGTATGGAAATAGTACTCGTACGAGTAGCTCTTCACCCTCACCCACCCCACCCTGCCTCGTTTGTCTGCCTATAACCCCCACGACCAGGCAGCGGCAAAGTCAGAAGGCGAAGCATGAATTGCCCCGAGCAAGGCCCTACTAACAAAAGCTCAACCCTGACAAGGGTTTTGCAAAGTGGCCAGTACGGACTATGCAGTCCGGAATATTATTACGATGTGCAGATAAACAGACAGTACGGAGTAATGTCCCCTGTGAGGACCGTGCGACAATGGGCCATCACATCACAGTTCACAGACCACAAGTCGACAGATGCGAAAGGAGCTCCAGAGAGGCCAAAGAGAGAGAAAGGGAGAAAGCAGACACGAATGCATTATTTAACAAAATTGCGTCTGTCATTTGCTGCTTTCACGACCCCATATTCCCCTCTTTTTTGGGCAGCACATGACCTTGTGGCATCATGTGGGTTAAGAACACCTGCAAAGGTAATCCCTGCGGCAGTTGGTGTCGCCTTGGTTGAGCAGACCCATCCGTGAAGCACAAGCGTCTGTCCATACGACTCAAAAAAACATGCGATAAAGGCAGTGCCGGCAGCAACACATACAACGAACAGCCAATCCTTCCTGTAAGCACACGTCGCATGCCCTTTTTCTCGTTGTACAAGCACTCACATTAAAACGATGTATACGAGGATTTCCAGGTCGCCGAGTAGGAAACTCATCGCCGATGAGGAAGCGGGTGTGAAAGCCAAAAGAGGCAACTCGACAGGCCGGAGACGAGCCGGGGACGAAGCTCGGAAAAAAAAAACTGCCCACGCGGCAGGCCAGCGGTTAGCAGACGCACCTCTAGCCCGTGCCAGCCACCAACAACCAGGACAAATGCCAAGGTGACATGGAAGGAGACCAACAGGACAGGCTTGCTTTGAATAGGTAATACTCTTCCTGACGCCTATGTTGCCATGAATGCCACAAAACGACGCTCAATGCGACCCAGATCAGTTCATTTGGACGTTATGGGTAAGGGTTTGGCGGCGCCGAAACCAATCTGCTGCTGCTTCCGAAGCCCTAACCATGTTCTTCCACATTTGACTGTCCAATCTTCGCGCAGGCAATATTGTGTCTTCAATAGCTTAGAAGACGGCAAAGCTGGGGTTCAACAGGGAGAAGAGCGAGTGCCCTGTTTTCCCTTTGGGCCATTTGCCCTACCACACCCCGACTTCATCAGATTTTGAGACTCTGGACGGCCTGGCTGCCGCATTCCAGTGTGCTATTACTCGGAGATTTCGAAGAAGCTCACCTCCTCTCTAGCCTGCAAACCAAGGTTTGGAAGCTTTCAACGATTCTACCAGTAACTGAGGCTTGTTTTTCTTTGGCTCTGTCTTCTCTGCCCAGTCTCTCTCAACTGTGACAAAAATTGACACCACCAGGTGCTAGGCCTTCTTTAGAGAACAACTGGCCGTCCATTTACCAATCTGCACACGCACATATGTACAGCTGCAAAGCCATTTGGATCTGTCATTTATGGTACAGGCCTTGTTTTTTATTACTACATGCATTACATACATCGTCAAGTGTGTGCTCAGGCACACAGCACAGGGGGAAGAAAGATGCAAGACTGCCCGAAACGAGCCTCTCTCGAGCCGGAACAATGCTCGTGTTGGCGGCCTACGGCCACGGCACGAACAGCAGCTTTTTCGTCAACAGGTCCTGGATGGCTCCGCTCTCTGCAATCCCCCAATCAACGCCTTTTAAAGCTTCAAACTTGGACATGCCAGACTGGTCGTTCCCTGCGTCTGTGATTTCATTGGCGGCATCGGTTTGTGCTCCGTTGGGCAGGGGAGACCTGGACGCCATCTGCATCAGTCCCATGCCCCACAGCTCGTCAACGACGGCGTTGCGGACGCGCGGATATGGATGCTGCATAAGAACTGCCAGTTGGTGACGGGCAAGCATGGATGCCGGTTTCTCGGCCTGGGTGTCGGTCTCAGCGTCGCGTCCCGTGCCGCTCTCCGGCTCGGCCGCGGCCACCAGGGCATACACTTTGACGCAGGCCTCCAGCTTTCGCACACTGGTCCCGGCGCGAGCGGTGGCCAGCTGGACCTGAGCACAGAGCCCATGCAGATCGGCCGCGGTCGTGCCGATGGCGCCGATCGCGCCCGTCCGGTCAGCTGGGTCGGCCGTGCCCGGGCTGCCAAAGACGCCGGTATAGAACAGAAAGGCAATTGTCTCCAGCGTGGGCACGACAATGCGGTCGGGCGGGGTGTTCGGCTTGCCAGACGGGGTGGCGGTGGCAGTGCCGCCAGGTAAGTTGCGGCGCAGGGCCTGCCACAGAATCTGCCGGCGGGCCTGCAGGACGGCCGTGCGTGTCGTGGCGGTCAATTTGGTTGCCGACGAGGCGGAGTCCGTTGTTCTCTGTGTCTCCGTCTCTTCCGTCTTCCAGGGTTCTGTCAGCTTGGCCAGCGGTCCTGCGTAGTCGACGAGGGCGGCGCGGCTGGCAATGACGAGTTCCTCGTTGCCGGTGTCGGCCGAGGTGACATAGCCACGCATGATGGCGGCCATCCACTTGACGGCGGCATCGCGGCCGGCGGTGGCGGCGGCTGCAATAGAGGACTCTGGAGACGCACTCTCGCTGTCCCAGAGCGCTAGCAGGCAGCGAAAATAGTGTTGAGAGGAAAAGGTCAGGGACCGAAGGTGGCTGTTTGGTTTTAGCCAGCGGATCGAATTTGACACACACACAGAGAGAGAGAGGAGGGCAACGAGAGGGGGTAGCAAAGGGGCGGCTCACCTTTGAGCGGGTTCGCTGAGGGCCACAGCTAGCGTCGCCTGAGCAGCCACGCGCACGCGGTCGAGCTTCTCGGCGGCCAGGCGCAGCACACGAAGAAAGAGCAGGCTGGTGCTTACAGGGGCATCGAGATCTCGAACGGCGTTGGTCCAGAGGACCTCTGTGGCTCTGAGCGCCTGCAGTCGCACGTGGGAGCCGATGTCGCCGCGGGCGTCGGTGGTGTAGTCGTCCAGGCCAGCAGCCAAGGTGGCTGTGAAGCGGGAGCTGCTGCTGCTGCTGCTGCTGTTGTTGTTGTTGTTGCTGGCGTTTCCGACAAGCAGTGCCGGGCTCTGAACCAAGGCCTGCAGCAGAGACACGCGTGTGTCGATGGCTCGGTCGGCGGCCCAGCGGTCCAGCAGAGCCTGTGCAATGATGTCGCCGTCGTTGTTTCCGTCGTTGTCGTCGCCGCCGTGGTCGTCGCCGCCGCCGTTGCCGCCGCTCTGGCTTGCTCGCAGAGTCATCAGCGGGTATGCCTTGGCCAGGGCGAACACGTGACCAGCACGCAGACCGGCTGCGGCTGGTGTTGTGGTGAAGCGTGCAGCGGACGACGCTGCCGGCGCGGTGCTACTGCGACCGCCGGCGCCACGGGGCGAGCGCAGGCGCAGCACATCGGCCCAGTCTGAGACGAGACGGCTGCGGGCGGCATGGGTGGGCAGGGCCACCAGCAGGACCAGCGCAGCATCGGAGGCGGCGGCCACGACGTCGGGCTCGGGGCGGTTCAGCCAAGTCTCGGACAGACAGAGGGCGACAAGACCGGTCCATTCGTCGAGGGCACTGCTGCCGTCGCCGCCGTCGTCCGCCGCCAGCATGGCCTGTGCAGCCTGGTGGAATGCCGCCGTGGGGGGCATGCGGCAGGCGTCGGCCACGAATATGGGTCCCGGCAGCAGGCGAAGTCGGGGTGGCACGCCGGGGTTGCTGGGCGTGCTGGGCGTGCTGGGCGTGCCAGCGCAACGCAGCTGCTGGGCAATGGGAAAAGCCGACACCACGAGGCGGCTGGCTGCTTCGGCCAGCAGGTCTGGCCGGCGAGACGCGGCAAAGGTAGTGCGGCAGAGCAGCAGAACGGCGCGCACGAGAGCTAACGTGGAAGCGGCGGCGGCGGTGGCAGCAGCAGAAGAAGAAGAAGGAGAAGCGGCGGGCGAGGAGGAGGAAGAGAAGGAGGCGGTTGAAGGCGAGCGAACGGCCAATAGTTCGACCAGGTCCGGGAAAACATCCAGCACGGCGGCCAGGGCCAGCAGCAATCCGTGGGCCTCTTCGACCTGGCGGGGCTGCAGAGCGCGGAGGCGTCCGACGAGCAGGGCCACGGTATCGGTGAAGACGGCCAGGCTCGGTTCTGTGTCGTTTCCGACGGCGCCGTTTGCGTCAAGTGCGTCGGCCGGATCGTCTTTGTCGCTGTCGTCGCCGCGGCCGCCACCGGCCAGAAGCCAGGTGATTTTCCCAAACGCCTGGGCGGCAGACCGGCGGGCACCAGCGTCGGCGGCGTCGGCCAGGCCCCGCCAGCCGAGCAGGGCGCGGCGCAGGGCAGGGCCGTAGATGGGGCGGGCAAGGGCGGCAGCGCGGCGGGCGACGTCGGTGGCAGCGCGGGCGCGCAGGGCGACGGCGTGGTAGTCGACGACCTGGACGAGGGCGATGCCGGCGCACACGGTGTCGGGGTGGCGGCCGACGAGCTCCTGCAGGGCCGCGGAGCTGCCACGGCGGATGTTGCCGGCCGGGTCGAGGCAGGCGGCCAAGACGAGGTCGGTGGCGAGGGTCTGGGGCAGGGAAGTCGTTGGCAACGGGTGCTCGGGCAGGGCGGCGGTGTTGGCGTGGTTGGGCGGCGGAGGCGGCGGCGGCGGCTGCGGCGGCGGCGGCTGCGACGTCAGAGAGAGCAGCTCGGCCGTGGTGTAGCGGCGGGCAAGTGCCCACATGCCGAAACAGGCGGCGTCGCGCACGTTGGTTCCGGTGGGGCTGCCAGAGACGCTGCGGCGCTCAAAGGCCAGGCCCAGCTGCAGGGCCTTGACAATGGCCGGCAGCATGGACAGCGGCGGCGAGCGGCGGTACAGCAGGTGGGCCAGAGTCAGCATGAGGCCGTGCCACTCGAGGGGGTCGACGGCGGTCAGGTCGTAGGCGGCAACGGCGGCGGCGGCGACAGCACCAGACGAGGACGGCGGCGGATGATGCAAGACGTTGCGGTTCAGGGCCTCCAGCACGGCGTCGATGACCTGGGCGGCCATGTCGGGCTGCAGCCGCAGCGTGATGATGCTGAGGGCCTTGCTGGCGGCAAAGCGCACGGGCGTGTCGTTGTCGGCCAGGCAGTCCAGCAGATAGGCAATGGTGGTTTCAATGGTGGCCTGGGCCTCGTCGTTGTGCGACAAGGAGGAGGACGACGACGACGACGACGACGACGACGATGACAGCTGGATGTAGCGGACGGCGATGTTGCGCAGGGTCTTGATCATCATTTTGCGGGCCGGGGCCAACGACTGGATGGTGTGGAACAGCGCGGCGGTGGGGTTGCCGGTGCGGATGATGTTCCCAGGATCCCCCGACGACTCGGCCACGGCGTGGACGGCGGCAAAGATGGGAGCCAGGGCGTCGTCCAAGTCGGACGTGCCGGCGGCGGCCGACAGCAGGCCGGCCAGAAAGGAAAGCGAGCCAATGTAGTAGTATGGCTGGCGGAGGGCCTGGGTCTGGCCCGTGGTGTCGCCCTCGCCCTCGCCCCCGGGCAGCGGCCGCAGCGTCTGCAGAGCCCACTGCACCAGCGCGTGGCGCACGCCCAGCTGCTGCATGTCGCGCCGCATGGCCACGCGCACCAGCAGCGTGCGGGCGGCGTCGCGTTCTTTGCCGGGCGCGGCCAGACAGCGGATGGCCAGGGGGAGCACGCGGACGGTGATGGAGGGCAAGGGTGGTGGTGTAGGAGACGTAGGAGACGTAGGAGACGTAGGAGACGTAGGAGACGTAGAGGGGGACGTCGTAGGAGCAGAAAATGTCGCAGTGGCAGCAGCCGCCGCTTCGCTCGTAGGGCTGGCCGCGCCGGCCGGCCAGACAAAGCCTCTGATCTCTGGCAGTCTGCGTCTCCGACCGGTGCTGGTGCTGGTGCCGGTGCTGGTGCCGGTGCCGATGCCGATGGCCGTGTCGGTCAGCTTCTCGCCGCCATCGCCATCCCGGTCTGCCTCCTCGTTGGCGTCGGCCTCCTCGTCGGCCTCGTCGTCGTGCGCAGCCGACGAAATCGTCGACAGGTCAAACGGGGCCAGAAACAGCTGGGCCAGCCACACCAGCACAACATATCGCTCTTCCCATGTCCAGGTCGGCCTGCCGCTGCCGATACTGCTGAGACTGCCCATACTGCCGCCACTGTCACTGCCACCACTGCCCATACTGCCACTACCACCACTACCACCAATTCCCCCGCGCGCCTCCAGCGCCCCCAGCAACGGCTCCAGGTGCCGCGTCTCGACCGGCAGAAACCCGACCACGACGCGCTCGCCCCGCACTTTGCAGAATGTGTACAGCAGCCGGGCCACGGCCGCCTGCAGCGGCATGACCAGAGAGGCGGCCGCCTCCGACGCCGCCGGCCCCGTCGGCCCCGTCTGGCCCGGACTGCCCTCCACGCTCTGCAGAAAAGCAGTTGCCAGCAAGGGCAGCCACCGCGCCAAGTAGCTGTCCAGCAGCTGTGGCAGTTCCTGGAATGGGTCGATCAGGCTCACCATGCGTGCCGTGTCGCGACTACGCACGTGTGTCCGCAGACGGCGGGGGCGAAGACGGCGATGTCCAGATCGGGGCTGTGCTGGCGCTGGCTTTGTAGTGGGCGGTGACGACGACGACGATTTTGGCAGCGCCGCCTCGTCTCTGTCTGCTCGCTCCGGCTGTCTTTTCCCGCCCGGAGCAGACGCCGGCCGCCACAGAAACGACTCGAGCGAGTCGTCAAACTCGGCCAGCAGATCGTCCGCGACCTTGCGCAGCTGGATATCGGCGTCCACATCCGGCGTGTCCATTGTGGGGAGGGGCAGTAAATAAAAAATGTTTGCGGGCAAAAAAAAAAAAAAGGCTGGATTTTGGCTCATGCCTCTTTTCTCTGGTAGGGTTGAGGGTTGCAGGCAGCGACGAACGGACGCCGTTGCCGCACAGAGTGTGTCACGTGATTTATTGTTGCGGTACATTACGAGCATCAAGACAGATTTAAGAATCATCATTTCGATAGTCATGCAACGCTTTACGCATACCCATCAAGATCCCGTTCTAAGTGTGCTGTCCGTCTTTCTCCTGTGTCTCCCTGGGGACGTACAAAGGGAACGTAAAAAGCCGATCCAAGCCAACGCCAGCGCCAAAGATAACAAGTGTGAATTGAGCGGGAAAAAAAAGACAAAGGAAAAACAAAAAAAAAAAAAAAAAGAAAAAAACATATGCCTTATGCCACCGCCATGGCAGCCACCAGACAGTCCATGGCCGAGCTCTGCGTGGCAGCCGTGGGCGGGCCGCCGGCCGAAGGCGGACCCGACCAGACAAGGCCGATGCGGCCGGTGGCAGGGTCGCGTGCGGCGTTCCAGATGGAGTCTGCGTTCTGCAGGATGTAGGCGCGGAGGCCTTCCTTTGTCTGGGCGTCGGTGCTGGCCTGGTGGAGGTAGTGGAGGTTGCGGAGGAAGATACCTGGGAGGTTAGCAAGAGGAAGAGGGAGACAGGACAGCAAAGACAGGACAGCAAAGACAGGACAGCAAAGACAGGACAAAGACAGGACAAAGAAAAGAAAAACGCACCTTTGAAAGACTGGCCGTCGGGCCCGCAGTTTCCGCCGCCGGCCTCGCACGACTCGTGCAGGATGCCGTTGACGGAGAGGGCCTCGATGGCGGCATTGGCAATGGCGGCGGCGGCCGGCAGCAGGGCCGGGTCGGCGGCGGCGCCCTGGGCGCGGTGCAGCTCGGCGAGGGCGCCGAGGATGACGCCCTGGTTGTAGGACCAGACGGTCTGGCCGTTGTTGACGCAGGAGCCGTCGGGGCGGACGGTGAGGCCGTCGTTGATGGTGCCGTTGGCGTTGATGAGGCCGCTGGCGCGGAACCAGGCCCACTGGTCCGTGGCCGTCTGCCGATGGGCGGCGCGGGCAGCGGCCGAGCCGGCGCGGTTGGCCAGCGCCGCCGCCACGGCCAAAAACAGCTCGTTGGCAATGGCGTTCTTGTACGTCCGGTCCTTGCTCCACCAGATGCCGCCGCCGCACGCCGCCGGCGCCGTGCCCGTCTGCATGTCGGCAAAGATGCTCTCGGCCATGGCCAGGTAGCTGGCATTGCCGGTCGCGTCAAAGGCCCGCAGCAGCCCCAGCGCCCACCAGCCCTCGTCGTCGTAGAAGTTGTTGATGAAGCCGGCAAAGCCGGCGCGGGCCACGAGGCTGTCGATGTGGGCGGCCGCAGTTCGGCGCCGGTTCTTAGCTGGCTGCTCCGTATTCCGCTTGCTGGCCGGCAGCTCAAACGTCAGCGGCGGCAGCCCGCCATCACCGCCGCCGCCCACGCGAGCATACGACGACGTCACCAGGCCGACGCTGTTGACCACCTTGACGGCGGTCTGGCCCACCTTTTGCGCATTGGCAAACGTGTTGGCCATCACGCCGGCCGCCAGGTTGAGCCGCGCCGCGTCCGCCGCGTCCAGCACGGCAAAGTCGGCCAGCGTCGTCAGGCAGTTGGCGCTGTTCCACCAGCCCGTCGAGTCCCACAGCCCGTCGCCGGCATTGTACCACTGCTGCAGCGTGCCCACCGCCGCCACCGTGTTGGTCGTGTACTGCGCCTGCGACCCGTGCGGCGCCACGCCGGGCTTGGCACCGCTGCTGCTGTTGGTAGTGGTGCTGTGGGCCGCATGCGTCGACATAAACACCAGCGCCCGCGCGGCCAGACTGCCGCCGCGGAGAAGAAGAGAGCCCATGGCCGAGAGGCGGACCAGCAGGCCAGACGCGAGCAGGGAGAGGCAGAGGCTGCCTGGATGCCGAGCCGGGGCACCGACCGGCGATAAAGGCAAATAGACGGAAAGCTGAGAGGGAGGGTGATGGGGACAGCAGACCGGAATGAGCGACAGGAGAGAGCGGCCAGGCGCAGCAGACGTGCTGGCGAGAGAAGAACAGGTTCTGCCGTTGAGAAAAGAAACTGCAAGAAAGCCAGAGAGGAGAATGACGACAATGGCAAGAGCGACGAGGCGAAGACGATGTCGACTGAAACGAGAAAAAAATGCTGGACCGGCCCAAGGAAAGGAAGAAGAAGAAGAAGAAGAAGAAGAAGAAGAAGAACAAGAGCAAGAGCAAAAGCCCGAAAGAGAACAAGACGACGGCGGTCGCCGGCTCGAAGAAGTGAAGGATAAGAATGAAACGAAACACGAGATGTGCTCCAGCACCAACGACGACGACGACGACGACGACAAGGACTGCGCCCGCCACGACCATCCTCCTGCCAGCTTATATAAGGGAACGGGCTGATCAGCAGCTGGCTCCCTGCCAGCACTGCCGTCTAATACGCCGTCGATCTTCACGAGCAGGGGCAGAGGGGGGGGTGCAGCCTGGCTCTCGCCAGAGGCTCTAGGCATAAAGGCGTTGTTGGGGGGGGTATGCTTACCTCCCATCATGACAACGAGGGGGGTGTGGGGGGGGGGAAGAAACAAGGGAGCTGAAAAGCCAAAAGCCAAAAGGGGAAACAGGAGAAAAACGGGCACGGAGGAGGATGGGTGGGGGGGTGTTGTGTGTGGAGCTTGGGAGGTGTCAATGAGCTCGTTCAAAGCGTGCAAGGCGGTCGACTTTGCGACGGACTGACCACACGCCCTTTAAACACGTCGTATGGATATACCCAGGAGGACGAAAGCAGTGACAAGAGAGCCGGAGACTCCAGTGAGTGGCTGCCTCGGACGCTGACTCGGACGTCCTCGACAGTGACCTTTGGGCCTCTCTCTTTAAAGTCAATGCAATAACTGCAGAGAAGCTCCGCAGCCCTCTGCAAATTGCAAAACAATGCGCTGTGCTGCCGGCAGCGAGCTTGCAGTGCACCCGGTAGACCAGCTGCCGCTCTGTTGGCTTCCTGGCTTCCTGGGAAGGACAGGGGGATCCAAGGAGCCAGCAAAAAAGAGGCTCAGCCTGGCGCTATTTTTTATTTTTATGTTTATTTTTTCCGCTGGAAAGAGCCGTTGCTGTTCACCGCCTTTGATAGGTCCGCTGAAGCGTTTCACGTTGAAATTAAAATCGGCCAGAGCAGAAAAGGAGGCGCTCCCCCTTTCCTCCGAAACCCGCTAAAAGGAGAGAAGAGAGGGCGAAGTGCGCTAGCTCATGCCCTGTGGCTTGTTTGGTCGACGCTGCCCAACCCAGCTAGCCAGTCAGACGTTTTCTTCTCCGCAGGACTCCACTATGGCAGGCGATGCCTTGAAATAGATTCGAGAACGCCTGAAAGGCCAAATGACAAGCTGCGCTACGACGTCCTCCGAAGGTCCGACACAATGTACGAGTGCCTGCCGTTGTGGGAGCGCATAAATGTACGGAGCTCCAGGAGCAGGATTCTTGAAATGTGAGCAGGATTCTTGAAATATTGTTCATTTTTAAACTAAAATCAAAATCAAAACCTAAAAGCTTAAGCCTCGGAGCTACTCTGCAATCGCTGTCCTCGTACAGAGCACACAACATTTCCTTTGCCTGCAGCCCTTCCTTTGCCTGCAGCCCTTCCTCTGCCGTCTCAGCTGCCGTCTCAGTCGACCGGCACAGATACAGGCACGGCAGCAAAGCCCACCAGAACCTTACAAAGTGTTGCCAAGTCCGAGTAGTCTACGTCGTAGAATTTCCTCTATGCTTCTAGTGCACAAGCACGGTTGTATTATTGCAGGCTTTGCATATTCAACGGTTGTCCGAAGGTGTGTTCTAATGGAATGTCTTATATGTAGATGAATCTCAAACCAAAAAAGCGACAAGGCTCAAGCCGACGGTCAACAGCCAAGCAGAGGCAAAAACAAACAAACAAAAAAAAAGATTAGACGAACAGAGAAAACCAAAACAAAACCATTGCAGGGGAGGGGGGACGGACGGGACGGGCTTTGTCGAAACAAAAGGAACTTTCAAAACATTTGTGTTTGGAGAAAGAAGAGGCAAAAGTCTGTGCGAGTAAAAGAAAAAAAAAAAAATCTATTTGCGCTTGCTTGTGCGTCGCACATTTTTAATTTGTTATATCAACCTCGTTCGTTTCGTAGGCGGCAAAATAAAACATTAAAAAGTCAGAGTGACGTATCGAAAGGTAAAGAGGGTGAAGTAAAGAGGGTGAAGTAAAGAGGGCGAAGTAAAGAGGGTGAAGTAAAGAGGGCGAAGTAAAGAGGTCGCGAAGTAAAGAGATTGTGAAGTCGATCCGCTTCCTGCCCAGTTCGAGCGGACAGTACTCATGCACGGGGCATGTGTTGTAATAGGTCGTACTTGTGTTTATATACGACGTATGATGACGGTGGCATCGGGGCTTGGAGGGAGGTTTGCTACAGTAGCACTCGCAGGGAAGACCAAGCCAGAGAGACAGTAACGTGGAAACTATAAAGGGAACTGAGCTCGGACAAGAAATGTCGGCCAAGAGAGATTGAGAAGGAAACAGAAAGAAATAGCAGCCAAACACAGAAAACCAAAAAAGGTCCTTTCTAGTCTTCCGTTGCCACTCAGCCGTCCTTTTTGATTTCCTCGCCTTGATGCTACTGTCGAGCAGTGCGGCGCGTCAAGACTGCATGGCAGCTTTGGTCACGAGAACGCAGAGTACGACGTCGTGGGAGGATTGGACATTAGTGGGAGGATTGGATACAGTTGCAGTCGACCACAGTTTGAGGACATTAACAGTCTGAGCTTTATGTATTGACAGTCTAAACGTGCACACGTACAGAAGAACACGGGGCAGAGAAGCGAGAAAGAATATACACATGAGAACCTTCAAAGAATAAAACAGAAGAGAAGGATAGAAAGATACAAGAAGAAAAGAGACAGAAACAAGAAGAAAAGAGACAGAAACAAGAAAAGAGACAGAAACAAGAAGAAAAGAGACAGAAACAAGAAAAGAGACAGAAACAAGAAAAGAGACAGAAAGCAAAAGAAAAGAGACAAAAGAAAAGAAAAAGCACCGTTCCAACGGTCTGACGATCTGACGCTGACGGTCTGGGGGTATCCCGTGACAAAGTGCAAAATCATAAAAGATGGCCCGTCACATATCCTTGGCCTTTAACACCTTCTGTACACCCTATCCTCACCGCCTGACTACTCCCCACCGCCTGACTACTCTCCTTCGCTACCCCCACTACTCCATCAGCTGCTCGCCCTCGTCCAGCAGATCCGTCACCTTTTTGAGATCCCGCAGCAGGCTCTGGCCCTGGCCCAGCAGCAGCAGCTTCTCGGCGTTGGCCGGCAGGCCCAGGTATGTCGGCGGCTCGCGCTCGGGCAGCTTGTGGACCCAGGCCAGACAGTCGGCGAGCGAGGTGCCGGCGGGCACGACGAGCGAGGCGGAGGCGGCGGCGGCGGCGGCGGCGGCCGGTTCGGAGTCGCCGTTGTGGGCGGCGGCGGGCTCGCCGGCGTCGACGAGGCGGTGGCCAATGTCGTAGGCGGCCGGGGTGAGGATGTTGTGGACGAGCTGTCTGAGCAGGGCAAAGTCAGCGTCGTCGTCGATCTTGCCGCCGTAGGTCTCGGCCACGAGGTAGCGGATGATGTCCCAGGGGATGTTGTTGGGGGCGATGTTGGAGCGCTGGCCGGCGACGGCGTCGATCCAGGTGTCGACGACAAAGGACGAGCATTCGTACTGGTGGGTTAGCGGGGAAGAGAGCGAGCGAGACAGGAAAGAATATAAAGCGAGCCAAGCGAGGATACAAGAAAACGAGCGAAGCGAGGACATAAAGAAAGTGACAAGAAAACGAGCGAAGCGAGGATATAAAACGAGCGAAGCGAGGATATAAAACGAGCGAAGCGAGGACATAAACTTACATCGCTGTCATTAAACTCCCAGAAACCCTTCCAGCCCAGGCTCGGGGCGTAGCGCAGGCGCTCCTGGACGACGGCGTGCAGAAAGGCGAGGAGCAGGTACAGGCGCGTGCGCTCGACCGGGGGCCGCAGGCTGGCCGGGGCCAGGGCGGCCAGCGAGTCCTTCATGTTTGCGCGGATGCCGGCCGGCTGTTCGTACATGAGGACGCGCGAGGCGCGCAGCAGGTTGACGGGGATGCGGCTGGTGGTCGTCGCCGTCGCCGTCGCTGTCGGGGCGCCGCCGCCGCCGACGCTGGCCTCCATGCTGAGGAAGAGGCGGAAGTCCGGGTGCGGGTGCAGGGCGTCGAGGCGCTTCTCCAGGCTCTGCAGCCAGGCGGGGGCCAGGTGGACGTTTTTGACGAGGACCCAGGCGCCGGACTGGGCGGCGGCGGCGACGGCCTTGTCGGCGCTGGCGACGCCCTCGGCCGAGCCCATGGCGATGTTGGCGCAGCGCACGCCCAGGCGCTCGACCAGGGCGTCGACCTTGTAGGAGGCGTCGAAGCCCGGGCTCGACACCAGGGCCACGGGCCGGGTGGCCGACACCTGGGCGGCCACGACGGCGCCGAGGTCGTCGTCGAGGTCGAGCAGGTCGGGCGTGGCAAAGACGAGGCCGACGACGCGCTCGGCCGCCGGCACCAGCCGGTCGAGGCGGAACAGCTTGACCAGCAGGAGTGATAGGAGTGCCCGGTTGCATTTGGCGGGGGTGACTGGGGGGTCGATGACGGGTGTGTCGGAGGAGTCGTTGTTTGAGTCGTTGTTTGCATCGTTCGTCTCGCCCGTCTCGCCCGTCTCCTCCTCCTCCTCCCACAGCGACGCCGGCACGCACTCTTCGGCCAGCTCGTCGGCCAGGAAGCGCGTCCACTCGGCGTCCGAGATGCGGCCGATCCGGTCTTTGAGCACGGGCAGGCGGCGGGCGACGGCCAGGGCGGATTGGAAGCGGGGGTCGTCTGTGTTGCCAGCGCCAAACTCCACCACCGCTCCCGGCACGCGCTCGTCCAGCAGCAGGTCGATCAGGCGGCGGTCGAAGCGGTAGGGCGACGCCTGCACCAGCAGCAGGGCCAGCGTGATGCGGTCTTTCTGCAGCAGGCCCAGGGCGGTGCGGCGGAAGGTGGTGACGAAGAGGTCGCGCACGATGGCGTCTCGGCGGGCGGTGTAGGAGGAAGAGGACGATGACGAAGGTCCCTCGCCGGCGACGCGGCGGCCCGCCAACACGCTGTGAAAAATGTCGAGGAAAAAGTGCAGCGACAGGTGGTAGTAGGGGTGCAGGTAGTGCAGCTGCTCGAGGACGGCAAAGACGGCGGCGCAGGCGCGGGCGACGACGGCGTACTGGCGGGTGACGGCGTCGACGTCGGCCATGACGCCCTCGGTGCTGCGCATCTTGGCGGAGATGTCGGCGGCCTCGGTCTTGAGGGTCTCGAGCGTCTCGATGACGCGGTCGTCGTCGAGGATGTTGCCGCGCGACGCGTTGAGCGCCGCCAGCAGCTGCTTCTCCAGCTGGCGCAGGTGCACCTTGAACTCGCCCTGGCGCTGCAGCAGCGTCGACCGGCGCTCGTCCACGTCCGGCCGCTCCGCCCGCAGCACGTCGTTGAGCGCCTGCGTCTGCAGGCTGCTCTGGGTGACGGTGAAGTTGACAAAGGTCGTGCGGCTGCAAATGTCGGGCGCAAACGTCGCCGACGGGTCGCGCGTCGCCAGGTACAGCCGGAACGCCGGCGAAAAATCAATCTGCTGCTTGCCCAGCTGGATCAGCACGCGCCCGCCCGTGCGCTGGTACTCCTTGTTGAGCACCTGGTTCAGCACCGGGTCCAGGTGCTCGGCGTCCTGGATCAGGATCGCGTTGCCGAACCGCAGCGCGCTCTCCAGCTGCTTGGTGAAGTTGTCGTCGAGGAAGCTGGTGACGACGAGTTGGCCTCCTCTCCTCGCTTCGCTCGATGTGTTAGTCCCACTCGCTCCGTTCGCTCCGCTCGCTCCGCTCGCTCCGCTCCCTCCTGCCGCCCACTCCCGCCGCAGAAACTCCGTCACGCGCCCCGACGGATCGATAATCAGCGGGTACCGGTTGAACCGCTTCAGGATGATCGCGTTCTCCGTGCACAGCTCGTCGACGGGCAGCGCGTGCGCCTGCCAGCCCAGCCGCTCGTCGGCCGTCGAGAGATAGTCGGTGATGGGGTTGGGCGTGCCCTGGGCCTGCTTGGTGGCGATGCCCGACAGCGCCAGCTGCTGCAGCCACTCGTCCAGCATGGCCTTGCGGAAGGTCTGGTCGTAGAGGCCGGCATAGGCCACAAAGGCGGCCGCCACCAGCACGTCGCCCACGAGCGTGGCCAGCTGCGCGTCAAACGACCGGCTCCCCTCCTCCCAGCGCACCCGCTCCGACGCCAGGCTGTCGAGCAGCCGCACGCTGCGGTCGACCTTGTGCTGCACGCGCGCCATCTCCGCCTTGATCGCCTGCGTCTCGCTGATCAGCGCCGCGTACTCGCTCTTGTACGTCGCGATGCTGGCCTCGAGCCCGGCAATCGTCTGCTCCACCGCGCGCGCCTGCGCCCGCGTCGCCAGCGCCTGCTCCTCCAGCGCCGCCACCTGCCCCCGCAGCGGGCCCACCCGGTCCAGGATCTCGGCATAGCCCACCTGCGCCTCCACCCACTGCACCAGCGGCCCGCACGCCTTGCTCGCCCGGTTCACCTTGTCAAACGTAAACTCCGGGTTCGCCAGGTAGTCGCTGCGCATCCGCTGCCGCAGCCCCCGCGTCATCATCTTCTCGTTGCTAAAGTTGATGATGCTCGCGATAAAGTCGTCGCGCCGCACCACCGCCTGGATCGCCTTCCAGTCGCCGGCGACGCCGTGGCCCAGCAGCGTGCACACCGCGTCCAGCGTCAGCCGCACCCCCGCCGGCGGCGACGCCATCGACCGCACCTCCGTCAGCTGCTGCCGCTTGATGTTGCTGACGCTCGCCTTGGCCGCCTCCACCGCCGGCTCCGCCCGCGCCAGGTCCTCCAGCACCGTCTGCCGCTGCGCCGCCACCTCGGCCTCCTGCACCTCCAGCGCCGCCTGGATCTCCAGCGACGTGCTCTTGCGCTGCTCCGCCTCGCGCTGGTCCGCCACCATCCGCTGCAGCTTCTCGTTCGCCTCCGCGTCCTTGCGCTCCAGCTGCGCCTGCTTCTCCGCCAGGCTCGCCCGCAGGTCCCGCACCTTGTCCACCGTGTCGCGCAGCTTCTCCAGCCCCACGTTGAGGTGCCGCTGCTGCTCCTCCAGGTCCTCGCGCTTCTCGCCGTACAGCCGCACGTACTGCGCCACAAAGTCCAGAAAGTGCCGCGGCGTCAGAAACGTCGTCCGCCCCTGCTGCCGCAGCAGCTTCGCGTTGACCCGCTGCAGCGAGTAGTGCACCGCCACCATCGCGTTCACCACCGCCTCGCGGTGCGACGCCGGCAGCGACAGCCCCCGGTACGCCACCGGAATCGTGTCCGGCGCCACAAATCCGGGCCGGTCCAGGTCCACCGCCTGCGTCAGCTCGTGCGCCACCTGGAAGAGCGCCTGGTCCGACCAGTCGCCGAACCAGTTGAGCACGCAGCGGTTGAAGAGGGCGGGGCTCGTGGCGGCTTTGCTGCTGAGCGACGAGCCTGTCGTCACCACCGGCGGGTTCATCGTAAACACCACGTGCAGGTTCTGCACAATCTGGCTCGTGAACCACTTGTACAGCTCCTCGGGCGCGTCCAGGTGCAGGCCCTGGCGCTGCGCGCCCTCCTTGCAGGCCGTCATCAGCGCCGCCAGGTCGTCGCCCTCAAACAGGCCCGGCACCTCGGCGTTGGCCAGCAGCGTGTTCATGCGCTCGAGGAAGCCCGAGTCCAGCACGTTGGCCTCGTCCAGGATAAAACACATCTTCTCGCCCTTGCAGCCGCAGCGCCGCAGCACCTCGCGCAGGTCCTCGTCAAAGTCGGCCGCCGAGTAGCGCCCGTGCACCTTGATCTGGAAGACGCGCAGCCCGTTCATCCACGCGACAAAGCGCGACAGCGTCGTCTTGCCGCTGCCGCTGACGCCGATCAGGATCAGGTGCCCCTGCGGCTGCCGGAAGACGCGGTCGATCCGGAGCACGTGCTCGAGCACGTCGTTGAACAGAATCAGCGGCACGTCCACCTCCTCCTCGCAAAACGTCCGCAGCCGCGCCTTGACAAACGCCCGCAGCTGCTCGCGCTCCACCGGCACGTAGTGCTTCGACAGCCAGTTGGAAAACAGAATCGGCCCGCCCAGCGCCGCCGCCTCGTCCATGTTGGGGAAGTGCGCGGCCGCAATCCGCCGCACCGCCGCCTCCGTCCACGCCCGCTCGTCCTCGCCCACGAGCCGGTCCTGGAACAGGCGCAGCGCCTCGTGCGCCCAGATCCGCACCAGCCCCTCCAGCGTCAGCGTCTCCAGCGGCCGCACCGCCTCGTACACCCCGCGCACCCACCGCGTCAGCTCCCGCGGACTGTAGACGTAGTGCGCCTGCTGCGCCGCCGTGAAGCGCCGCTGCGACTCCGCGTACAGCTGCACCATGGCCGCCGTCAGCGCCTCCGCGTACCCGCGCAGCGACGGCACCATCTTGAGCACCGCCGCGTTGAAGGTGCCGTAGATCTGCCGCAGTGACTGCTCGCCCGGGTAGTCCACCATCACCAGCGGCGCGTGCCGCAGGAACCGCGCCCCCAGCGGCGTCCGCCCCGCGTCCGTCGGCGGATTGCACGCCCCCACAAACTGGATCCGGTCCAGCGTCACCCACGCCCGGTCCGCCGCCCGCCAGAAGCCGTTGTGCTCCACCAGCTGCCGCAGAAACGAGATCGCCCGCTGCGTGCCGTACCGGTCCGGCGCCGGCAGGTTGATCTCGTCGCAGAACACCACCAGCCACCGCCCAATCTGCGTCGGCGCCAGCTGCACCCCGCTCAGCGTCTTCTTGTACTCGCAGTACTGCTCCACGCTCTTGATCAGCAGGTCCGGCGTCGTCGCGCTCGAAAAGTTCAGCCCCACCACCTCCATGTTCGGCAGCTTGCGCAGCGCGCTGAACAGCGTCATCGTCTTGCCCGACCCCGGCGGCCCGCAGAGCACCAGCGGCTTGTGCTCCGCCAGCCACGAGTACAGCACGTCCTCGTGCCGCACCGTGTCCAGCGTCGGGATCACCACGTCCGTCTGCGTGACCGAGTGCGTGTTCACCTCGATTGTCGGCACCTGCTTCAGCCACGGCGTCCACTCCGCCCGCGGCAGCGACACGTCAAAGTCGATCAGCGACGCCTCGCCGCTGCTGCTGCCGCCGCCAGTCGTCGTCGTCAGCTGCGCCGGCGGCGTCCCAAACCCGGCCAGGCCCACCACGCGGTCGCCAAACGCCTTGCGCTCCGCCAGCGGACAGTCGCCCGTCAGCGCCCACACCAGCGCCAGCAGCAGCTTCTTGCTCACGTACGCCTCGATCTGCTCCGGCTCCAGCGGGAAGTCGCCGTGCTGCCCGTTGTACTCGATCACGTTGCGCACCGCCTTGTTGAGCAGAGAGAAGAGCGTCGTCAGCACCCGCGCCGTCGTGTACTCCATGATGTGGTTGTAGTCCGCCGCCATCTGCAGGGCTTCCAGGATGAAGGCGCGGTTGTTGTCGTTGTTGTCGGTGTCGGTGTGAGGGTCACCCCCCCCTTCTTCCATGCCCGTCTCCTCCCCACTGCCTCCGCTGCCGCCGCCCAACAGATACTTGCGCAACAGGTCGGCCACAAACGTCTGCACAGCCAGAGCAGCCTTGGAGGCACCGCCTGTAGCCCTCGAGACGGCAGCCGTGCTCGACACTCTTCCTCCTCCACCACCACCACCGCCCCCAGTGCCAGAGCTTCCCCCACCCCCACTCCCACCTCCACCCCCCCCATCCTCGTCAAAGTCGTCAAACGCCAGCGTCGCCAGCGTGCCCAGATAGTGCGACACCACCATGGCCGGCGTCACCGTGTCCTCGCTGAACCACACCATGCCGCAGCGCGACACCGTCGCCAGCGTCGCATAGCGCAGGTTCTCGACCTCGAACATGATGCGCACGTTGGGCGGCAGGCTCAGGCGCTCGCCGTTGGGCAGCGTCAGCAGCTTGTTGTCGTCCAGCACGCTGTTGAGGTTCTCCACCCACTCCGGGTCGACGTCGCCGTCAAAGACGATCCAGTGGCGCTTGGCGTCCTCGCCGCGCAGGTTGTCGACAATCTTGCGCAGAATGCTGGTAAACAGCCCGTCCGTCCACTCGCGCGTCGTCGCGTCCAGGCTGCCGTACAGCGCCTCCTTGCTCATCACCTTGGAGTCGATCACGTGCGACACCCCCTCCACCCGCTCCACCTGCTGCAGCGCCTCCAGCAGCAGCCGCCACGCCACCGACTTGCCCGCCCCCGAGCTGCCCACCATCATGACGCCGTGGTGGATGTTCTGGATCTGGTACAGCTGCAGCACCTTGGTCAGCCACGTCTCGTTGACCACCAGCTGCCGCTCCGCCGCCAGCGACCGCACCGCCGCCTCCAGCCCGGCCAGGTTCGCCGGCACGTAGCGCACCCCCGGGAAGCACTGCGCCTCAATCTCCATCATCAGCTCCACGTCCGGCTTGATCAGCTTCGGCGCGATCGTCTCGCGGATGCTCTGCACAATGATTTCCGGCTCCACCACGGCCTCGCTGTCGACGGTGGCCAACGGCTTGGCCGGGAGTTTGGCCGACTTGGCCGACACCATCCCCCCCACCCGCGCCCGCTTCAGGCCGCCCGACGAGACGAGCACGCTCTTGAGCGCGCGCAGGCCAAAGTCGTAGTGCGCCTGCCGCGACAGCCGGGCCGCGCACTGGTCGAAAAAGGGCACCGTCTGCCGCGACAGCGTCTTGGCCTGGCTGAAGCCCTGCGAGTACAGCATCACCTCCGCAATCAGCTCCTTGTCCGGCTTCGACATGGCCACGCTGCGGAACAGCTTCTTCAGGTTGTCCGGCAGGTTCGACCGCCCCGCGTAGCCCGGGTTCATCGTGATGAAGATGCCCGTGTTGGCGTTGACGCGCAGCTGCCGGCCCACCAGCTCGATCTGCGCCGCCGCCGCGTCGGCGTTGTTGGCTGTGGCCGTGTTTGCTGTGCTGGCTGCGTTGGTCGCGCTGCTGGCCAGCTCCGCCGCCGCCGCCGCCTTGGCCGATGCCGCTGCCCCCTGCTTGAGCCCCAGCTGGATGTTCTGGATCTGCTGCGACACGGCCGACAGGATGCGCTCCTCGAGCCGGTTGAACTCGTCGAAGCAGCCCCAGGCGCCGACCTGGCAGATGCCCAGGAAGATGCGGCCCATGGCCTGGAAGTCAAAGGTGTCGTCGCAGCAGAAGACGAGCGTGAAGCGGCCCAGCTCGACGCCCAGCGCCTTGACCGACTCCGTCTTGCCCGTGCCGGCCGGCCCGTACGGCGACCCGCCCAGCCGCTGGCACAGCGCCTGCGTCAGCGTCAGGAAGCAGCGGTCCGTCAGCGGCGTGCGCACCAGCCGGTCCGGCACGCCCAGATACTCAAAGCCGTACTGCAGCGTCGCGTTGGCCATCTTGATGGCCAGCCGCTGCTGCGGGTCCACGCCCTCCGCCGCCGTGTAGACGTAGCGCATCTGCAGCAGCCACATGTGGTGCGTCGGCGAGTCCGCCCCCAGCTGCAGCAGCTTCTCCACAATGTCGCGCTGGTGCACGCACTCCGTAATCAGCTGCTCGCACTTTTTGCGCATCAGCACCGGCAGGTCGCCCAGCACCGTCGCCGCCAGCAGCCGCAGCACCTGCACCTCGCGGTCCAGCAGCTTCTGCAGCGCCGCCGCCGGCCCCGACCCCGACCCCGGCCCCGACCCGGACCCGGACCCGGACCCAGACCCCAGCGCCTGCTCCACCGCCGTCGTCCACACCACCTGCGTCGCCAGCACCACAATCTGGCTGGGAAAGGCGTCCATGAACGCCGTCAGCGCCGCCCCGTCAATGGTGTCGGCGGCAAACAGCGGCGTGTAGGCGGCCACGGCCTCGGCCAGCAGCTCGGCCAGCGTCGCCTTCATGCCGCTCTCCAGCAGCGCCAGCCAGTCGTTGATGCGCGGCGTCTTGATCAGAGAGATCTCGCGCTTCAGCCGCACCACCTCGCCCTCCTTGGACGAGAAGCCGGTGATGACGGTGGGCGGCGCGGTGTTGCTGTTGTTGGCGTCGCTGGCCGGGTCACCGGCAGCGGCAGTGCCGCCACCGGCCCCCCCCTCCTCCGCCATGACCAGCCCGCACAGGCCGGCAAACATCTTTTTAAAGTGCTTGGCAATGCGCAGGCTGTCGTTGCTGTTGCCAATCATCTCCAGCAGGTCCTCGTCGCCGACAAAGTAGAAGCGCGGAAACGAGACCCGCTCCTTTTCCAGATACTCGCCCAGGGCCTTTTGGATCTTGTTGAGCAGCTCGGCCAGCCGCTCCAGCGACTTTTGCACGTTGGGGATGTTGAGCACGTCCAGCACGTACGGCTGCTTGTACACCTTCTTCATCACGGCGGCAAACTCGCTGTTGATGTTCTGGAAGCGCGCCGACTCGATGGGCAGCAGGTGCTTGATGTCGGCGTTGCCGGTGAAGACGCCCTCGAGGTAGACCCACTGGCGCTGCACGTCGATCCAGACGTCGAACAGCACGTGCACCCGGTTCAGCTTGTCCTCCCAGCCGGCCGCCTCCTCCTCAAACTCGCGGTAGTAGGGCGAGTGGCGCATGGCCTGCAGCGAGTTGAGGTTCTCGCTGCACTTGGCAAACAGCTCGTCCCAGCCGCGGATCAGCCGGCACTTGTTCTGGTAGTTGACCAGCTCCAGGCTGTAGCTCGTCCACGTCTCGCGCACCTGCTTGAGAAACTCCTCCAGCGCCATCTCGCCCTGCGCCTGCGCGATGATGTCCTTGAGCACCGCCTCCGACGCCACCAGGTTGAGGTCCCACACGTCGCCCAGCGTCATGGCCACGGGCGAGTAGCGCTTGCCCGGCCGCAGCTGCCGGTAGATCTTGGTCCAGTGCCGGTCGCGCATCGCCTCCGACTTGAGGTCGCCCAGCAGCCCGTTGACGCGCACGTACGTCCGCAGCATCGCCTGCATGTGCTCAAACGCCGCGTACTGCCGCATCCGGCTCGGCATGTCGCGCATCATCTTGATCAGCCCGTCCATGGCCGCCCGCACCTTGCGCGGCTGCACGCTCGTCCACAGCATCTCCCGCTGCTCGTTCACGCTCTTCCAGATCAGCGACAGCGCCGCCCACACCGACTGGAAGTCGTGCACCTCTTCCAGGATGCTGGCCAGCGTCGCTTCAGCGGGGGTTGTGGCAGTCGTAGCAGCAGCAGCAGCAGTAGCGGCGGCGGAGGCTGTTGCGGGCATGGCGGCGTTGGATGGACCAGACCCACTGACTCCCCCTGGCAAAGACCCCCCGCCCGGCGGCAGGTCCAGCGCTTCCTTGGCCTTGGCCACCATGGCCGCCTCGGCCTGCAGCGCCGTGATGCGCGTCTCAAACGACGCCAGCAGCGCCGTGGCCGCGTCGGCGGCAATGGTGCCCGACACCGGCTTCTCGTCGGCCCACTGCGCGGCCACGGCGGCGATCCGGTCGGCCACAATGCGGTCCTCGGCGGCAATCTTGGCGCGCAGCGCGTCGGTCTGGTCCTGCACCACCTTGGCCTTGCGGCCCAGCAGCTCGTTGAGCGAGGCCCACTCGTGGTCGACCTGCTGCGCGTGCAGCCAGTCGTGCGGGAACTGGTAGCGCTGGCGCACCAGCGTCGACTCGCCCTGCCGAAACGTCTCGATCTCGGGCGCCCACAGCTTGACGTGGCGCTTGCACGCCTGCACAATCGTGATGAACTGCACCGCGTGCGCCGTCGAGCTGACCTCCAGGCTCAGCGCCTCCAGGTCCGTGCGCGCCTTTTCAATCTCCGCATACACGTCGCGCATGCGGCTGCCCAGCCGCCCGGCAAACTTGAGCAGGATCTCGTGCTGCCACTGGTCGTACTTGGCGTTCACCTTGGTCTGCACCTGGTCGTAGTCGATCGTCACGTGCCCAAACGCCCGGCTCACCTCGGTCGTGTCAAACGTCTGCCGCGTCTTGCGGATCTCCTGCAGCAGCTGCAGCCAGCGCGCCAGCCGGTCGCCCAGCAGCTCGTACACCTTGTCCGACTGCAGGTCCCACAGCGACTGGAAGCGCAGCCACTCGTCCACGTACGCGCCCACCGCCTGCAGCTTCGCCTCGATCGCCGTCTGCACCTGCAGCAGCAGCCCCGTGCATTCCGCCGGCAGGTCGTCGAACCGCGGGTCCTCCACCACCGCCGTGCCCAGCCGCATCTCGTAGCTCGTCGCCTTGATCTGCCGCTGGTTGCACACCACGCCCAGCCAGTCCTGCAGCTGCAGGTACCAGCTGGCCCGCGCGTATTCCAGCGGCGGATCCAGGTAGATCAGCTGGTTGCGCATCGTCACTTCGTGCACCAGCTGCGGCATCGTCGGCATGTCCATGGGCGTGGTGGTTGTCGTTGCAGCCGTAGTCGTGGTGGTGATTGCCGAATGCTTCGCCATTGACGCCCCCCCATCGCTGTCAAACGACGCAAGTGCCGACGGGTCGTTGCCGGGCCCGTCGGATTCAAACACGGCCAGCCAGGCCTGGATGGCCCGCTGCAGCCGCGCGAGCAGGGTGGCCTTGATCTGGGCGTTCATGCCGTCGACCCAGAAGCCCAGGTTGGCATACTGCTGCAGATTCAGCTGGTCCACGGCCTCCTGGATGGCGCCCAGCCGCGACGCAAAGGCAGCCGCGTCGTACGGACACGTGGCCAGCTCGCGCAGCGACTGCTGGATGGTCGCGTGGTACGTCGCCAGCGTGGCCGTCTTGGCCTGCAGCAGCGACACGGCGGCTGCGATCTCGCGCACAAAGAGCACATGGCGGCTCTCGCCGCTCTTGAGCCGGTCCAGCGGTCCGCCCACACCGACGCCCACACCCACACCCACACCTCCGCTGCCACTGCCGATGCCACTGCCGATGCCACTGCCGACACCCCCCATGCCACCGCCGCCCACGCCCACACCCACGCTGCTGCCGCCGCCCACGCCGCCGCCGTTGGGCAGCGCGCGCAGGTGCACCTCGTAGCTGCCGACAAAGGACTCCCAGCGCAGCGGCATGCCCTTGGCGGCCAGCGCGTACACGTCGTTGCGGTGGCCGTTGAGCAGCATGGACACCTCGGGCATGGCGTCAATGGTGCGCAGCGTCTGCGCAAACGTGCGCACGCTCTCCATCAGGCTGACGGCGTAGGGGTACACGCGCTTGGCGTCCTTGGCCACGCTGGTGATGATGTGCGGCACGCTGAAGTTGAGCCAGACCAGGTTGCGCGTCTCCTTGAAGAGGGCAATGACCTGCGGGTCGAAGTTGACGGCCAGCTCCAGCGTGTTGCCGGCCGCGCGCACGCGCTTGATGGTGAAGAGCCGGCCGGAAATCGACACCTTGCGCCGCACCGTGTCGTGCGCCCACGCCTCGAAGATGGGCGCCGTCTTGAGCTTCTGCCGGAACTGCACGCTCTCGTCCTGCAGCTTCTGGCCCTCGGCGTGCAGCGCCCAGTCGGCGCCCAGCACGTCCTCGACCTTTTTCATGTAGCCGTCCAGCTGCCGCTCGATCTGCCGCGCCCAGATGATCGCCCCCGACACCGGCGGCAGGTCGTGCAGCGTCGCCATCGCGTGCGCCTCCGAGTGCCCGTACTGCTGCTTGAAGCGCTCGTGCAGCGCCGCAATCGCCTGCTTGACGTTGTCGATCAGCTGCGTCTGGTACTCGGCAATCGCCCCGCGGATCTTGGGCCGCACAAAGAGCGCGTTGAACTTGGAAAAGACCCGGAACATCTCGTTGGCGTTGCGCGCCGTCGCCAGGCGGTCGCGCAGCCGCGCAATGATCGAGTTCTCCACCCGCGCCGTCCGCTCGTTGTACGTGTTCTCCGCCCGCGCCCACTTGGCCGTGCCCTCCGCCGTCACGTCCAGCAGGTCCACGTTGCGCAGCGCCTCCCACGCCTGCTTCACCTCGTCCACCGCGTTCATCTCGCCGCCCGTCTCCTCAAACATGCCGCCGTGGCCGCCGGCAAGCGTGCCGTTCAACGTCTTGGCGTCTTCGCCGCCGCTGCCGCTGGCCGCCCCCGCTGCTGCTGCATCGCCGCCCGCTGCCGTGGCCGCCGCCGCCGCCGCCGCCGTCGCGTCGGCGCCCAGTACCGTGATGATGGTGCGCTGCAGCTGCTCGTGGTTGTCGCGAAAGTTCTGGATGTACTTGAGGCGCGCCTGCAGCTGGGCGTGGTGCGGGTTGATCTTGATGGGGATGAACTTGTCGTTGCGGCGGCGCGTCACCTCGCGCGCCACGTTGGTGAACTCCTTGACGTTCTCGTCCCAGGCGCGGAAGATGTTGTTGGTGGCGGCCATGACGCGCGTGAACTCGGCATAGTCCAGGTCGACCAGCTCGGTGCCCGGCAGCAGCCGGTGCACCGCGTCTTCCAGGTCGGCCGAGATCGACTCGACCAGGAACAGCGCGCGGCGGATGGGGTAGGGGCAGATGCGCAGCTTCTTGTTGAGGTGGCCAAAGATCTGCACAATCGAGTCCTCCACCTTGGCCAGCGTCGTCGCCGACAGCAGCTCGTCCAGCGGGAAGTCGCGCATCAGCTGGTTGTACTTTTGCACCCGCTCCATCGCCTCCTTGAGCCCGGTGTCGGCCACAAAGCTGACCGTGGCCTGGAAGCGCTTGGCGTGCTTGAGAATGTCCAGCGTCAGCATCACGCCGTCGCCGCGCAGCTGCGCCTCGATGCGCTCCAGCGCCGACTCCATCGACAGCCAGTAGTTGATTTCCTGGTTCGCCGTCGACGTCGACGGGTCCTGCGTCATCTTGGTGATCACCTGGATCGACCGGATCCACGTGTTCACCGTCGCCTGCAGGTTGTTGAGCAGCGCCGTGTCCTGCGTCACGCCCGCCGGCAGCTGGTCAAACGACGGCCGCACCGAGTGCGCCGCCGCCTCCGCCAGCGCCGTCTGCACCAGCGGCGGAAACGCCAGCACCACCTCGGGGATTTCCACGTTCTGCTGCAGGTGCGCCAGGCTCAGCTCCAGCTCCGTCCACCGCTTCTTCGTCACCGGCACCCCCGTCTTGGCCTCGAGGTCCGCGCGCCCGCCCCGGCCGGCCCCGGCGACGCCCGACGCCGCCCCGTTGGCTGTGGCGGCCGTCACCGCCGGCCGCGTGCTGGCATCAAAGTACGGCGCCAGCCCGTTGTGCAGATACAGCTGCAGAATCTCAAACGGCGACGTCGTCAGCCCCTGCTCGCCCGCCGTCGCCCGCAGGTACGCCGGGCCCGGCAGATTGAGCATCTGGATCTGCGACGCAATGGGCACGCTGGGGTCCAGCGGCTGCGGCCGCTTCAGCAGCACCAGGTACGCCTCGGTCGATGCCGTCGCCGACATGTCGTGTGCCAGCGTGTACGAGTAGCGCGGTGCTGCTTTGCTGGCAACGACACTGCCAGCGCCATCTACCCCCGCCGCCCCCGCTGCACCGCCGCTCGCACCGCCGCTCGCACCGTTCTCGTCTGGCCGTGTTTCGGATGAGGCCGGCAGCAGGTCTTTCTGGATGTAAAGCGACGCCACCTGCGGCTCGTGCGCAAAGCGAGAGCATCGCTGCACCGTGTCGACATAGCGGGCCTTGGACAACAGGCTTCCCGGCGCTTCGAGTTCGTCTCGCGTCGCACCCAGCGCGGCCTCGAGCACCGCCACCAGATGGTCAACCACAAGCTTCGGTTCGACGTAGGAGGAGGGCGAGGGAGTCGGAGGCGTGCTGCCGCTGTTGGTCGATCCAGCAGCCCCTGCCGAGGCAGCGTTGGACGATCCAACTCCGTTGGTGCCGGCGTTGCCAGCCAGCACCTGCGGTGATGGAATCACCATCTCCATGGTGGAGGTCGGTCGCGGCTTCGCAAGCTGATGTCGACAGCCGAGTGATGCCGAAAGGAAGTCGAGGGCCTTTCTGATATCAAGACCACAAAGGAAAAAAGAGAAAAGATTTGCAAAAGAAAAAAAAAGAAAAGAAAAAAGGATCGCTGTCTATCTCCACATGAAGAAAACGAGCATTTCAGGAAACAGGCAACAAGAGGGTATCTCGAGAGACGAAGGAGACAAAAATGAAGAAGGCAAAAAAATGAAGAACGGCCTTCCGCCAAAGCGCAGGACAGGCCGAGAAGGAAGAAGAAAGCGCGTCTTCTTTCGATGAAAATAAGAAAACAGGTGAAAAAAAAGAAGTTGTATGTTTCGTCCGATAACTGCCGCTTGCTGCAGAATACAAAAAGAGGATGAGTCGTGCAAATCGAAAAGGCCAGGCAGGGGGGCAATAAAGCACATGCAATCCTGCAAGAAAGGACGAATATACGGAGTATTAGCGCACGTTGAAAGAGAGGAGTGAGAGAAACAGATCACAATACCACGTAGGGCTGCAGAAGAAAAAAACAAAAGATAAAGAGGAGGCAAACCCTGAGAAGAGAAGCAAAAGGGAAAGAAAAAGATTATGGACTATTTGTCGCGGTTGTTGTTGTTCGTGTCAGGCTCGACGAATGTCAATTTGGTTCGGCTCGTTTATTTTTCTCTTGGACCGTTTGTTTGTCCTCGATGCTTATTTCTTGCCACAGTGGTGGATGTGTCGTCTTCTGCGAGCTTTTTCGTAAAGGGGGCAAGGCAAATGGCAAAAGCATGGCCAGTTGTGGGAAAAAAACGAGACGGAGAGGACGCGATCAAACGGGTGTGAACCTTGTTCCTGCCCACACCCCCTGTCGCGACTTCTCTCTGCAATCTGTGTCAGGGAAAGAGAGACGGGCCAGGTGGGGCACGCGTTGTGATTGGGTCCCAATGTACAGCGTACGAGTACGTGTGCTAACGGTGGCCTACGATAGTGGATAATCCCGAGCAGTTTGGGTATTAACACTATAGTAAGTCCTCCGTACAGCGTACGAATTGTACTCGTACGTCGTAATACGTATCAAGTGCTCGAAGGACTTGTGGCATTATGAGTATAGACTTACGAGTGCAATAACTACCATCGTACTTGTAAAGCGTTCCATAAATACTGCGTACTCATACTCGTAGTGTTACGGCGTATTTCACGGGTACGAACACGTCGTATCGATACGTCGTATTCCTCCCAACTCGTAATGCTCCGTAATACGTCGCACTCGCACTTCGTTAGCAGCACATAAGAGTATCCTTAATAATACGGAGTACGGTGCAGTTTACGACTATCCATACTCGTACGCTTACATGCACTCCCGGCAGTGGCTTTAGTGGCCCAGTGTACTTTGTACAGGTGCCCTTGCTGGAGAATAACGGGCTTGGGGCGGGAAATTAGCGGTCGGCTCTGCAGAGTCAAGGGGAGTCCAAGGCAAAGCTTCCCCTGTTCCAGCAGCGCTAGCACGCGAAATGGCTAGCGTGCCACTTTTGCTTTCTCCACCGTATTAGTGTCCTGTCCCGTATTGTCGCAATGCCGCAGTCGAAGCGAAAAAGGGGGAACAGACCGTGGGCTGTGAAATGTGCAACCCTACGAGTACGAGTATGTATGGATATTAATACACTCCTGAACAAAAATCATCGCGTGCATTAATCCTTGTCTGCAGCCGTAAACCAAACAACGAATGCAAACAGCTCTCGACCTTTTACATCGTCTGGGGTTCGAGAGCACGGAACACCTTTAACAAAACATTCAAACTCCGAACTCGAGTTGCACATCATGTTTTCGAGAAAAGGATTGCAAATGTACGGAGTAAGAGATTTTAACGCGGCCATCCATGGCCTTTGAAAATCAATACGCCAGCCTCTGCTTTGAAATTTCAAACTTTGCTTCAATTGTAAACCTTAATACTCCATGCAACTCCTGCTTCCTTCCCCACGGTCTCCCCAGCCAAGCAAGCCACAGTAGTCCAACTACCTCTTCCCCTCTTTGATTAAATGCTGTGCAGGCATATAAGATATAAAAGTGAAAACGACGCAAAGACGACAGAGACGAAAACTGCCAGCCCAAACGAAAGCGTAAAGGCAAAAGGCAGGAATGTCCTCCTCTGTCGCCGCTCTCTGTCTCCCGCCACACCTCCCCTCCCCAAGCAAAGGAACAAAAGCAAAGGGCAGGTGCAATCAAACAGGCAGACGAGCAAAAAACAAAACAAAACAAAACAAAACAAGGACATGAAATCAGACCCACCCAGTCCTATGAAAAAAAACAAAATCCCGATTCTTTTTCTACTAGATGCAGTCCCCATCGACGCCAACCAGAATCTTATGGTGTTTTGTTTTTGTCTCCAGTCGTAAAGACATATAGTGTGTCGTGAAATCCAAGAGCAAGAACAGTACTGGGGCCAAAAAAATTTGGGCAAAAAGAAAGCGCAACCGATGAATTTGAGATGCAACGTCATGGGGAGAATGATGTATGGAGACATGTGAAGCAAAGGGGAGGGCAGACGGTAGAAAGGGCCCCCCTTAGAAACCCAATCTCCAACCTTTCCAATAAAGTAACGCGAGCCTGCAGCCAGCCCGCAAAACCGAGAAACAAAACAAAAAATCAAAAAGATGATGCCAAATGCCGATTCCACAGGCCAAAACCAAGTTACCAACACCCACGAACTCGTACAACCGCGAGAACAAAAATGAAAGCAACCGAGACGAACCAAAAAAAAACCCCAAAACAAAACAAAAAAAAAAAAAAATGAGAAGAAATGCATCTAAGCCGTCGATGTCGTGCCGCCACCGTCGAGAATGTCGTCGTCGGACAGGCGCTCGCGCTGCAAAATGACGCGCTGGTTGCAGATGTCGATGAACATTTCAAAGCGGCGGATGACGCGGTCCTTCTCGGCCAGCTTCTGCTTGAGCTCGTCAATCTCTTTTTGCTTTTCCTCGGTCAGCCGGGCAAAGTCTTCGCGCGCCTTGGCCAGCTCGCGCCGCAGGTCGCCGCGGATGCGCTCCTCAGCTGTCGGCTGCGGCTTGCTGTAGATGGCCGGCTGGTTCTCGGCCAGGCCTGTGGCCACCTTGGCCGGGTTGCGTGTGATCGCGGCCCGCGCATTGTAAATGTCGCGCGGCAGCAGCGGCACATGCGGGTTCTCCGTCTGCAGAATTTCCAGCGTTTGGCTGACTCCGACGCCTGTGATCGAGTTAGAACAACTCGCGTTCGCATCGCCGCCGCCACTGCCACCATCCATCCCTGCCATCACGCCGCCGCCACTGCCACCTCCCGCCCCTGCCATGCCCATACCCATTCCCATGCCAGTGTTTGCACTTGCGCCTTCGACGCCTCGCCTCGCCCCTCCTCCTCCTCCTCCTCCTCCGCCGCCGCCGCCAGAGGCAGCGGACGCGACCGTGCCCGTCATGACGGTGCCCGGAGTGCTGGGCGTGCCGGGGGTCGGAGTCGAGGAGTGGGTGAGCGCATTGTTGGCATGGACTGTTTGGGAAGAGGCGCGGGAGGTTTTGGTGCGGGACGTGGCAGAAGCAGGACGTGCACGGTGAGGAGCGGAAGCAGAAGCAGAAGCAGAAGCAGTGGCAGTGGCAGTGGCAGTGGCAGTGGTAGAAGTAGTCTGGGCTTGGTGAGTACTCGGGGCTTGGGTCTTAGTTTGCGCACACGCACCGTCGTCCTTGAGTGCCTTGACGGCCGCCACCATGCGGCTGTCTAGCTTACGGGCTGCTGGGTGCAGCACGGGGCTTTCGCTGGGTCCGTGGTTGTGCTGCAGATGCTGGGCGTCGGGCCGGTAGCGCACGGTCCACTGGGTGCGCTGCTCAATGGCAAAGAATCCGAACTGGCAGTCGCACTTGCGCGACGACGTCTTGCGCTTCCGCTGTTCCGGATTGACGCGCCGCGGCGGCTTGCCGGCCCGGTCACACACAAACAGCACCTTTTTCAGCCCGGGCACCGTCTTCTTGGACCGTCCAATCACCACCGCATAGCCCACCGACGTGCAGTACGACAGCACAAACTTGTGCACCGCCTCCAGCGTCGGGAAGCTGCCGCCCTCGGGCGGCGCTGACATGGGCGCGCCCATGGGCTGCCGCGGCACAAACGGAACGTTGGCGTCGCCGTTGCGATCGTCCTGGCCGTCGCCCGTCTCGTTCGACTGGCTGTCCACCTCCATGTGTTCCTCGTGCGCCTCGTCGTGCGACTGCTGCGATGCCGCCTCCGTCTTCGTCTTCGGATCCGTCAGCGTCGGCGATGCTTGTGGCTGTGGCTGCAGCTGGTGTGCTTGCTGGTGCGCCACCTGCATGGCTTTCTGCGCTTGGAGCTGCTGGGCCTGCTGCTGGGCCTGCTGCTGGGCTTGCTTCTGGGCTTGCTGTTGGGCCTGCTGCTGAGCTTGCTGTTGGGCTTGCTGTGCTTGTTGACTGTGAGCGTGTTGGGACTGCTGGGCCTGCTGGGCCTGCTGGGCCTGCTGGGCCTGTTGTGCCTGTTGGGCCTGCTGGACCTGCTGGGCTTGCTGGGCCTGCTGGGCCTGCTGGGCCTTCTGCACGTGATGCGCTTGCTGGCTCTTCTGCGCAGCCAGTTGAGCTTGTTGGGCAGCCGCAGCTTGCTGGACAGCCACTGCCTGTTGAGCCTGCTGCTGGGCTTGCTGCATCTGCTGTGCCTGCTGAGATTGCTGCGACTGATGCTGTTGCTGCTGTTGCTGCTGCTGCTGCTGCTGCTGCTGCTGCTGCTGTTGTTGTTGCTGCTGCTGCTGCTGTTGTTGTTGTTGTTGCTGCTGCTGCTGTTGCTGCTGCTGTTGCTGCTGGTGCTGATGTTGTTGCTGCTGTTGCTGGAGCTGCTGATGGGAGTGCTGCTGGGGATGCTGTTGTTGGGAGTGTTGCCGTTGCACCATCTGTGGGGTTTTCTGAACCTGCTGCAGCTGCTGCGGTGGCGGGATGGGAGACTGTGACAAGGATTGGGCCAGAGAGGCAGCCTGGATGGAGGACGTGGTCGTTGACGGCTGCGTCTGCGTCATTTCGGCGAGCGACGGGTAATGCTGCGGAGGGTTCACAATCACACGCTGAACTTGAATGCCATGGATATGCTGAGGATGCTGAGGATGCTGAGCGTGCTGAGCGTGCTGAGCTTGCTGGGAATGCTGGGCATGCTGCACATGCTGGGCAGCAGCGTGTTGGCTCTGCTGGGGATGCTGCGCGTGCTGCGGGTGCTGCGAATGCTGCGGGTGCTGCTGTGAGTGCTGCACATGCTGCAGCGGCTGCGCGTGCTGGGCATGTTGCGGGTGTTGTTGGTGCGCTGCGTGCTGCGGCAGCTGCAGCGACTGCGGCGCATGCTGTGGGTGCTGCGGCAGCTGCTGGTGTTGCGGGTGTTGCTGATGCTGCGACAGCTGCGGGTGCTGCGAGTGTTGGGAATGGGGGTGCTGGGGATGCTGCGGGTGTTGTGGTTGCTGCGGCTGCAGCGGCTGCAGCGACTGCTTCGCGGCCGCCATCAAGGCGCCGTCGGGCTGCGGCACCTGGTGGGCCATCGACTGCTGGTTCAGGGTCTGGGCCAGGTACGCGACGGACTGCGGCTGCTGCGGCATCTGCCGCGTTCGCGGCACCGTGGCCGCCACCTGGGGCGGCGACGGTCGAGGCACGGCATTTTGCAGCCCGGCGACGGCTTGCAGCGGTGGCGGAGCTGTGCCGGCAAAGAGGTGGTGGGGATATGGCGCCGGAGCCTGCTGCGAGTGGAAGGTCTGGTACGGCGAGGCGTGCGTTAACGTCGCTGTCGGCGGCTGCTTGTTGGACGGCGCGTTGGAGTGCTGCGTGAAGCGGCGCAGGTTGTTGACGTTGCCGAAGGTGAGGCCGTTGGACATCGTGACGGGCCGAAGAAAGAGAGAAGAGAAACAGAAGAGATAGATACCGCAGAGAAGATAAGAGCGGGGAAAGAAATGTCGATAGAAAAGGTACGCGTATCCAGATGGAGGGGAGGGGGGAAGAGGGGGAGGGGGGGGGGGGGGGGGTGAGGTAAAAAAAAGAAGACGATGCAAACAAAATAAAACGAAACCTCGATGGCAGAGGAGCGCGGAAAACAAAAAAAAAACAACAGCAGAAAAACACCTGGATGGGCGAAGCAACCGTTTCGCAACGTCCACGAGGGTGATAGAAAAAAGCCAAAAAAAAAAAACACGCCAAACAGCGCAGTCGATGACGACGAGACGTCCTCTCTCGAGCTCTTGTCGTTCGCGCTGCTGTCTCTCTCTCTCTCTCTGTGGCTCTGCCTCTCTGCCACTCTGGCTCGTAGGAGATCCTGTCGCTCCGACTCTCCGACTCTCCAACTGTCTGGACTCGTCGAGTCTCTGACTCGATTTTCGTTCGCTCTATGTATCTCTCTTTTTCGATATTTTTTTTGTTTTCGATAGCTTTTGGTAGGCGTCGAAAAAAAAGGGTGTTGTGAGGCCCAGGGTCCCCTTGCTGTGTCTTTGCACCAAAAGCGGCCGGGCGTGTGGATAGGAAGGACAAGAAAGTGGGAGGGAGTGTGGATTGAAAGGAAAAAAAGGTGAGGAGGGATGGCCGTCAGTCGTAGTGGAGGGAAAAGGCAGCCAAGGGCAAGCAAGGCACAAACCACATAATGCAAGGCGGGCACAAAAAAAAAACGAAGCAGGGCGTGTGTGGGTGGCGGTGGAGTTTCTGTGGTGGTGGTTTGCTTTAAAAGTATGGATACGAGTGCGACGTGCGACGGAATGCTTTTGTATGTCGTACTCGTACTCGTCTGCCGTTTTGTGGCTGTTTTGTGGTTGTTTTATGGGTGTTTGTGGGTGTTTGTGGGTTGGTGCAGCGGCTTGGGCACTGGGAAATTGTGGGAAAATGAGGAGGCAAAAAAAAATCGAGTCGGGAAAAGGGCCTAGCATTTAGGCCTCCAGGCAGTGAACAAGCGGGAAAAGAGGAGCCCAAGCAGAGAAAGAAAGAAAAAAACATGGGCGAATGAGGAAAGCAGCACAGGCCAGCGCAGCAGAGGTGGCGCGGCCAGAGGCGGATAAAGGCCGTGCAGGAGCGCGTTGTGCACAGTGTTATGTACTCTGTACATGCAATAATCAGCGAAGACAGCTAACAAGGGGATCAGGCAAAAAGGAACTAGCAGTAAGACAGCAGAGTCTAATAACAATAATACGCTGCAAGCAACGAGACGACAGATTGGCATAGATCGTATATCCGACATACCTTCCACGAGAAGAACTATTTCAAATACAAAGTAATACGTGATACGAACACCCAACTTCTAGCAAAGCAGCCGTCGCAAAACAATGAAGCTTATGAGTATCCATATTCTTGCTTTGTGTTTTTATGATTACGAGTGCTTAGTGCAAGTACAAAGTACATGTGCATTGCCCGCCGTCAGACTGGGGTTCAGAACATGTGTGGGGCACTTCAGCCGGCCACAGCAGCGACTTTAGGCGGCAGGAATCATGTGACAGGACGGCATACAGCACATTCGTACGAGTATATCCTGCGACGGCCAATCGGTACCTTTTTGTTTCGGGGTCAGGCCCATTGTTGTCTCGCCCGCAGGTCTGTGGATCCTTCTTACGAGTATCCATATGTCCTTATTTACTCCGTAATATCAATACAATACGAGAACGAAGTACGAAATGTACCGTATTACTTCGCACTCGCTCGTTGGGCATAAGACGAGGACTACGAGTACGACACATTCGATAGAGGAGAGTATGGATACTACTGATATGCAAAGCATTCAGGACTCGTACAATCAATTTTGCATTCTTACTCGTTTTAGTGGAGGGGCGTCGCACAATGTATGGATACTCGTATCCATATTATTATGCATTGACGGCCTAGAACACGAAAGTGCACTGGAGCGCGTCTTGGTGCTGTGCCTGCTAAGCCCGATTTCACTAGCGCGCCACCGGTAGCTTTGCACACTGTGCTGCGTGGCGGGGCCCACAGCGCGTTTTCGGCGAGCCAGTAAGACCAGAGCTGCGTCCTGCAGAAGTACAGGTACGTCGCACACTTGCACGTTTTCTATGGCGCGTTGCACGCAGATCAAGGACAGTTCAGCGTACAGTGTACCTGCAAAACTTTAAAATCGCGGCACTAAATATTCCATAATTGCAGGTGCGCCAGCGCTATGCAACAGACTATTACCACCATTCTGCTTCAATTCTCGTACAGTCAGCGGACGATAACGACACATAACGTCCCAACGCGGGACAGCAATTCTGGGAAACATTGGGAAAGCGGCCATGCCAGGGGCAATGCCACTGTGCCAGGGACAAAAAAAAATAAAAAATGACAGGCTGGCCAGTGTTTTATGCGGTTTGGGCGGCGTCCGGGAGGCGTGTGCAAAAAGTGTTTGATTTGCCATGTGGCCGGGCTGCCTGGGAACGACATGGGACAAACCAAAAAGTGTGAGAAACGACAAAAAAACGCAAGAACGCTGGCGAGATCTGGGTTCGTGCTGGGCCGTTCTCAAACGCGGCACAGCGCCTCCCAAACAAATGCAGAAATGCCCACCGAGAACGCATATGAGCATAGAGCAAAATGTTACCGTGTACTTTGTGGAGGCAAGAGCGCATATGAGCATAAAGCAAAATGATACCGTGTACGACGAACGCATATGAGCATAAACAGCTAAATGTTGCGTGTACTCTTATTACTTTGTAGAGGCAAATGCATATTGCGGAAAATTCGCTTTGCTTGTGTACTTGCTTGTACACGGAGTACTCCGTACTTGCTTGCGTACTTTGTATCATATCTGCTAAAATCATATCTTGCTCATTTCCCTCTCTCAAGCGGCGAGAACGGCCCCCACGACGGCTGGCCGCATGTCTCGCATCCCGCGTCTCTAGCCGAGTGGCAGCGTATTGACACTACTATCCATACACTCAGCGGGCTGGCGGGGCCGCCCCCGCCCACACGGACACGGGGTGGTCACAGCCTGGACGGACGTAGTCCCAAGTCGCATTTTATGTGCGTGCGGGCATTCAAGGTCGTCGTCGTCGTGCATGGTCGTTTCTAAATGCCTTTCCCCAATGTCGTTTTTTTGTCGTCATTCCGCCCCCGTGTCGGCCCAGCTGCCGAAATCCAGCTTCATCAGCAGCCGGTCCAGCCGGCCCACGCGTCGCGGCACATAGGTGCCGATAAACCGTCTGTGGCGGCCGCCGGGGTCGGGGTGGTCGTGCTCGGACTGGTTCTCGTAGTCGTGGTCGTGGTCGTAGTCGTGGTCGTGCTCGTGGCCGTCGTCGTCGTCGTCGTCGTGGTCGGCCTCCAGGTCGCGCAGCACGGCCATGGCGGAGCCGACGCCGCGGCGGACGGCCAGCTCGGCGGCGGCCAGGGCGTCGAGCACGTCGAGCTGCTCGCGGTCGAGGTCGACAAAGGCGTCAACGACGCCGGCGTCGGCCTCGAGGTCCAGCGCCGCCCACAGCGCCTGCAGGCGCTGCACGAGGCCGGCCAGCTGGTCGGTGGCCACCAGCAGCGCGTACAGGGCGTCTGTCCAGGCGGCGCGGTCCAGCAGCAGCCGCCGCACCAGCCGCCGCAGGTAGCGGCGGTGGGCGGCCGCCAGCGTCTGGGGGTCTGGCGTCGTCGGCGGGCTGACCTCGTCGTTGGGCGTCGACTTGGCCATCCGGGACGGGCCGCCGGCCGCCGCCAGCCATATGTCGTCGCCGCTGGCCCCCCCGTCCTCGGCGTCCTCGTCCTCTCCGGCGTCGTCGGCGTCCTCGGCGTCTTCCTCCTGAGCCACGTACCCTCCCCCTCGGCGGCTGCCGCGCCCGGGGCCCTCGGGGCCGTTTCCGCGCTGCGCCTCGTCCCGGCCCGTCGTCATCCACTGCCGGAACCCCTCCCACAGCTGGGCCACCACCTCGGTCTGCAGGTAGCTCTCCATCTCGGCCAGGAAAAAGAGCGCCGCGCTGCTGGCCGCCCAGACGCTGCGCAGCGCATTCTGCCGCTCGACGTGGCGCTGCCGCAGCATGCGCACGTGGTCTCTGGTTGCGTAGTGGTGGCCGTGGGCCGGCGGCGGCGGCGGGTGGTGCCGGCGCAGCGACGACAGCGTCCAGAGGCCGGTCAGGCGGATGTGGGCGCGGCGGATGGCGAGCAGGTAGGCGTGCATGGCGGCGTAGCACTGGATGTCGGCCGTGCTGAAGACCAGGTCCAGCGGGTAGGGAATCTGCAGCGTCAGCGCCACAGGCGTGGCAAACAGCAGGTTTCCAAAGGGCGTCGCCGACAGAGACGGCGCTGTGCTGCTCGTGGGCTCTGTAGTCTCTGCTGTCTCTGCTGTCTCTGCCGTCTCTGCTGCGTCGTCTGGCGCCGGCCTCCTTGACGGGCCTCCTTCTCCTCCAGCAGGCTCTGCCGGTGGCTCTCCCGGCGTCGGCGGCGGCTTTGCCAGAACCAGCCGCAGCGAGGCCCGCGCCAGCTCCAAGACGTCGTCGTCGTCGTCGTCCTCGTCGCCGCCGGGAGCATGGTCGTCGTCGCGGCGGCGTTGGCGGCGGCGGCTGCCGTGGCCGTCGTGGCCGTCGAGACCGCCGAGACCGCCAAAGGAACGGCCTTGCATGGCGGCGAGCGTAGCCCAGGTGCGGGTCAGCACGGCGGCGACCTCGCCGTCCTTGACCAGCACGGCGCGGCTCATAAGGGCGGCCGTGGACGACAGAGGGCGGCTGCTGCTGCGATGGCGGGAATGGTCCTGGGCGGCGGCAGCGGTGGCGGCGCGCTGCCAGCGGCTGCGCATGGCCTGGTCGGCCTGCTCGACCAGGGCCATGGCAAACTCGCCGCGGCCCAGCAGGAAAAAGTCGCGCAGCAGCTGCAGCATCTCCAGCACGCGTGCCGGCGGCAGCAGGCGGTGCAGCGCCGTGCGAGACAGAACGCTGCGGATGTGGGCCACCGTGCGCGCAAACGTGCCGGCTTCCAGCGGGTAGGTGAGCCGGGCCAGGTCCTGCAGCTGGGCCGACAGGTGGTAGTTGCTGTATTCGCGGAGGTCGTTGCTTGCGCTTGCTGTGCTTGTGTCTGCCGCCGTTCCCCGGACTCGCATGTGCACCAGAGACCGGCCAACGAAGAACATGGACGCCGCTGTGGCGGCCGAGACAAAGGCCGGAAGGTATTGCGGCACGCAGGTGTAGTCGTCTCCGTCGCTGCCGCTGCCGCTGCCGCTGCCGCTGCCGCTGCCACGCCGCTGCACAAAGAAATCGGCCGCGCCAAACGACGGCAGCTGGCCATACAGGATCCAGGCCGCCACCTGCTTGAGCCAGGCCGTCTCGGCCACGCGCACCAGCCGGCCGGCCGTCGCGGCAATGTCTGTGTAGCCCGTCTGCTGCTCGCTGCGCAGGCGGTCGATCAGCTGGGCGGCTGTGGTGCTGCTCGCGCGTGCAGAGCCCGAGCCCGCATGCGGCGGCTCTGGCGCGATAAACTGCACCAGCTCCCACAGCCAGGCAAACTGCCGCGGCCAGTCGGCCAGCGCGCCCACGACGGCCGTCAGCGGCACAATGTCGTAGGCACCCACCAGCGCCGGGTCGCGCCGCAGCACCGTGGCCTCCACGGCCAGCACGGCGCGCTGGAAGGCCGCCAGCTGGTCCGACACCACGGCGGCGCCCACGGCCCGGCACACCATGGAGGGGTGGCTGGCAGCAATGGCGCCGGCATGGCCGCGCAGGCGCACGTGCAGGTCGCTCAGGCGCGCGACGTCGGCAAGCAGCGCGCGCTCGGGCGGGGAGAGCACGGCGTCGAGGCCGCCGAGGCCGTCGGCGTCGTTGTCGGCGTTGTCGGCATTGCTGGAGCGGGCCTGGCCATCGACATGGGCGGCTCGCCGGTCGGGCTGCAGCAGGGGGGACCGGTGGCCGGAAAGCGACAGGAGGATCTCGTGGAGCATGCCGAGCAGGTTGGCCTAGCCAGTCAGCAAGAGAAGGTGAGAACGGCTAGGAAATAAAATAGAAGAAAACAAACTGAAGAAAACAGGAAACTAAAGAAAACAGGAAACTGAAGAAAACAGGAAACTGAAAGAGACAACAGCAACAAAAGCACCATTACCACCCCTCCAATAGCACGTACGCAGACTCCCGCTTCAGCTTGTCCTTCACGTCGTGGGACAGCAATATCAGGCAGCCGAGAAACTCGAACCGGCACATGAAGAACAGCCGAGCGATGACGGGAAAATTAAGGGCTGACGTATCGCTCGACGCAGAAAGTCTCGCAACGACTCGTTACGTCCAGTGTTGAGTGGGGCGTCAACACAGCCTAGATAGCATCGTTGTCGAACTAGCAGAGCGACAAACTGATATGACCACGATCTGGCGGTGCGTCGATGGACTCCGTACGTCGTATTGCTCTGGAAAGTAAAGTGCAAATCCCACTCCTCGTAGTGGGACGTGTTTTCGTGTTTTGGGGGCTGCAGGGACTAAAATAAGTGGGTCTCGTGCACAAAGGTGGGTCTGCATAAATGATACGAAGTATTATGTCAGCAGATTTGCTTCGAAAAGTCACAAAATTGTGCGAGCTGACGATTTAGCTGAATATCGAGAGATGCTGAATATTGAGAGCCGGCAAACACGGCAGCTCTGCTTTTGCACACAGCTCTTTACCGCGGCCTGCAGACAATGCGGGTGGCCCGCAGGATGGCTTCCACTGCAACATCGGCCACCCATGGCGCTCTAACGTTTGAGCTGCTCGCTCGCTGTTCGGTGAGTTTTACTGCTATCCCGTTGCGTTTCTTTCTCTCGGTGGAATGTCGTCTCATGCTGCCAGACGACGCGCGCGCGAGCGTCGGTCATGACGCTGCCGCACGGCGCCGTGCCGCTGCCCGTGTTCATGCCGGTGGCCACGCAGGGCTCGCTCAAGGGCCTGACGCCGGAGCAGCTGGCCGACACGTCTTGCCGGCTGTGCCTCAACAACACGTACCACCTGGGCCTCAAGCCGGGCCAGGCCGTGCTGGACGCCGTGGGCGGCGCCCACGTGCTGCAGGGCTGGCCGCACAACCTGCTGACCGACAGCGGCGGCTTCCAGATGGTGTCGCTGCTGCGGCTGGCCACGGTGACCGAGGAGGGCGTCCGGTTCATGTCGCACCACGCCGAGGAGGCCAAGGGCGGCGGGGCGGACAGCGGGCCCGAGCCGAAGCGAGCCCGCGTTGGGGGGGCGGGGGCAGCAGACGGGGGGTCAGGCGCAGCAGCAGCTCTGCAGGGCTCTGGTGATCCCCCGACCGACCCCTCCCCCCCCCGCGAGCTGCTGCTGACGCCGGAGCACTCGATTGCGCTGCAGAACAGCATCGGCTCAGACATTGCCATGCAGCTGGACGACGTGCTGGTGACGACGTCGCCGGACGCGGCGCGCATGCGCGAGGCCATGGAGCGCAGCGTCCGCTGGCTGGACCGCTGCCTGGCGGCGCACGCGCGCGCCGACCGGCAGAGCCTCTTCTGCATCATCCAGGGCGGCCTCGACGTCGAGCTGCGGCGCCAGTGCACGGCCGCCATGCTCGCGCGCAACACGCCCGGCATTGCCATTGGCGGCCTGTCCGGCGGCGAGGCCAAGCACGACTACTGCCGCGTCGTCGCCGCCGTCACCGAGCTGCTGCCCCCGCTCAAGCCGCGCTACGTCATGGGCATCGGCTACCCCGAAGACCTCGTCGTCAGCGTCGCCCTCGGCGCCGACATGTTCGACTGCGTCTGGCCCACCCGCACCGCCCGCTTCGGCAACGCCATCACCGCCGCCGGCATGCTCAACCTCAAGCAGCAGCGCTACGCCGCCGACTTTGGGCCCCTCGAGCCGGGCTGCGGCTGTGCCTGCTGCCGATGGGCCCTCGACGCCGACACCCTGGCTGACGCTCGCACGGAGGCCACCACCACCCCCCGCATCACCCGCGCCTTTGTCCACCACAACGTCGCCAAGGAGACCGTCGCCGCCCACCTGCTCACCATGCACAATGTCTGGTACCAGCTCAACCTGATGCGCCAGATGCGCGACGCCATCCTGGCCGACCGCTTCCCCGCCTTTGTCAAGCAGTTCTTTGCCAACCTCTACCCGGCCAAGGCCAACTACCCCGACTGGGCCGTCGACGCCCTGGCCGGCGTGGGCGTCGATCTGCTGGAATGAGGTGGCTGCTGGGATTAGGCGGCCTGGCGGTTTGCGGCTGTTGCTCGCCGCTGCATCGCCGGACCTGGGAGTGAGCCACGACGGACCAGTCAAGCGTCGTCTGGATGCGAATCCGCAGAGGCGGCGACACAATGCAAGGGACAGATCACCAGCCATGTCACAAATGCTGTTCTCTCTATTACCAGTGACAAATCACATCGTCTCACGCCAAAATACTGTTCTCTCATGGTCAATACAAGGGACAAATCACATCGTTTCACGCCACAAATGCTGTTCTGACAAATCATATCGTCTCACGCCAAAATGCTGTTCTGACAAATCACATCGTCTCACGCCAAAATGCTATTCTCTCATGGCTCTCATCACACCTTGCGGCGTCGTACAAAGCACGGTCATTTCTACAGCGCTGCCCAGGCCATCGCCGCTGCCAGTCCACCGACCAGCCACAGCTTGCTGGCAGCCGCGCTGCTGCTGCGACCCGCGGCGCTAGTGCTGCTGCCTGTGCTCGCGGGCGCAGGCGTGGCGGTGACGGTCACAGTGTGCCGGGTCGACGTCGATGTCGACGAAGAAGCTGAAGTCGAAGCAGGAGTCGAAGCAGGAGTCGGGGTCACGGGAGCGTTGATTGCGCAGAAGGACTCGTAAGCGGTAAAGACTGGCAAGTTAGAAAGACGAGACAGCATTTGGAACGAGAGTGAGAGAGATAGAGATAGAGATAGAGATAGAGAGAGAGAGAGAGAGAGAGAGAAAGAGAGAAAGAGAAAAAGCGAAAACATGAAAACATACGTTTGTAGTCAGTAGGATCGCTAGTCTTGACCCACGCGGCACACTCCGACGCAAAGTCGTCGAAAGCCGTCGTGTACTTTCCGTTTTCGTGGCTGAGCTTGTTAGCGAGTTATGAAAAAGAGCGATGAGAGATGAGAGAAAAAGGATGAGAGAAGGGAAAGGCCGGAAAGAGGAAAACGGACCAGAAACAGCTCGTATCGGCCGCGGCCGTGGCCTGGCCTCGCACGGTTGTATAGCACTGTATTAAGATGTCGGCAAAGGTCGTGCAGGCAGGCGGTCTTTGGCCGCCAAACGTCTGAACAGGGAGGGCGGAGGTTGAGACGGGGGTGGTGAGCAGTGCGCCGGACGGCTTCGGGAGGGCGCCCGGGGTCCCGGTCATGCCGCAGGAAAAGCCGGCCTCGCTGGCCTCGAGGCAGTAATCAGCCGCCGCAGATATGGCTGGAGGAGGGTTAGCGAAAGTGGAGAAGAGGGAAAGCGAAGAGAGCAGGGAGCGCGATAAAGGAAAAGCAGAAGAAAAATACAAACAACACACGACACAACACATAACACACAACACACAACACACAACAAAACACAAACACGACGCCTAACGTACTCGAATATATATTGGGGTACCCCGTGGCCGAGGCGGCCATATAGGTCTCGCACAGCTTGAAAGTCGAGACCATGGGATAGTAGCCAAAGCAGCACATGCAGCCGGCCAAGTCGGAGAGGTCTCCGCCGCCGTCCTGGTAGTAGCCGGCGCAGTTAAAGGCTTTTTCGAGCCCATAGTCGCACGGCTGGTAGTCGGTGGGGTCCCGTTCGTCCGCGCGAGCAGCCAGGTCGGGGCGGCTGGCGTCGCGGACCCCTAGAAGCCCGTCGGCCGCCGCTGCCGGTGCATTGGCGAGAAGAAGGCCGGCCAGTCCGCCCACGAGGACAGCCCGAGGACGGGGCATCTTGGCGGTCGAGGGGAGGTTGCAGGAGGAGGCTGCAAAAGGACGCTGCAGACAAAAGACAGGAAAACAGACGCACACACAATATTTATGATACCAGGATGCCAAATACCAAGATACCAAAAGTCAAAAAGCCAGGTGCCAAAGTGCTAAACGTTAAAAGGTCAATGGGACGACATGGCAAGTAGGACCGGAGGGGGCAGCCTTTTATTTTGTAATATTATTCCTCGTAGACATTTGACGAGCTACGAGCGCCGCAGTACGGAGTGTTGCTCCAGCGGGTTCCACGATCAGTAGGTCGTACGGAATACGACGTACAAAGCGGGCAGTCATTTCCCGGCCATGCATGGTTCAGTTTTTTTTTTCTGGGCAGGTGAGGCGGGCGCGCAGATAAGAACCCAAAGCCAAGGCCCTAGCCGCCATAAGTGGAAAAATCGTGCCAAGAACAGAAGAAATATTGCCATGCCTGCATGGGTCAAATGGAGGAGGCTGGAGAGGTCAAGGATGCCTTCAGAACGGAGAGCAGGCAAGAAAGAAAGAGAAAGGAGAGAAGAGAACGACAATACAGAGGACAAAGGACGAGAGCAAATGCGTTGGCTGAGGACCTAATAACGTAGAGGGTATCGACGGGGTTTGCGAAGAGAAACCATTCACTGTTTTCAGACAACCAAAAGAGGTTGTAGACAACCAAATCATAGACAACCAAATCGCAGACAACCAAATCGTAGACAACCAAATCGTAGACAACCAAACCATAGACAACCAAAAAAGCAAAAATACGATAGAAAAGAAAGGAAGAAAATACGATAGAAAGAAATGGCCAGAAAGAACATACGACGAGTACAGCACGAGTTTAGACGACAGAGCGAATCAATTGCTCGCTGGAGGTTACAGCGTTACAGCGTTACAGCGCACTACTGCACCAGCACGCCTTTATACGTGTAATGCAACCATTCATGGAAGCAGCTCTTGCATGGAACGGATGGCAAGGCGTTTTTAAGGCTTTCCAAAGAGCTGTGGTGCCGCCCGGAATGGAAGAGCTGCAAGAGCTGTCCAAATGCGTGGAGGAGAAGGGAGCAGCTGCCCAATGGAGACAGAGACCAGTGTGCCTTTCGTTGCAGCAGCCTGGTTAGTGCCTGGCTGGTCAGCACAGAGAAAGCCTCAGGCGTAAGATGTTTATTCGGCACCAACGCAGGTCGCAACCGCCTTTCTGGGGAACCATCGCAGCAACGGTGAGCCGCGCCTTCCCTTGCAGTTCACGTGACAGGCACTGGGCGGCCGGGGGGGAGGGCGCAAACGCGTCACCTGGAGGAAAGTACGCGACGAAAGAGCATTCCAGGCTGTGACCCCCTTATTTTGTCGGGGGGGAAAAAAGGTATTTTGGCAAAACTGCCATCTTTTTTCGTTGCCACAACAAACAGGAGTCTCAAACGAGAGGCAAGGAGCAAAAGCGCCAGAGCCAACGGAGGATTGCAAAGACATAAAAAAGAGAGCACGTCCAAGAGTGTCGATCTCTCTCTTTTTTGTTTTTTCTTTTGTTTTGGAGCATGCGACCATGCATCTGAGCGACGGCTGTTGCATCTTGAATTGAAGCAAAACAAAAACAAAAAAACAAAGCAACAAAAACAACAAAAACCAACAACAAAACAAGAAAGCTCGAAACCAGCAAACTCGAAGCACGCCCGACACAGCGTCAACGCGGCAATGTCCGTTGCCAACGGAACGCCGGCGCCCCTGCGGCGGCAGCCGTCGGCCAGCAGCTTCTACGGGGCCCACGGGACCAACGGGGCCAACGGCCATCAGCGAGAGAGAGAGCGAGAACGAGACGAGGCCCGGTCGGCCGACCAGGCGCTGGCGCAGTCGCTGCGGCAGCTGTCGCTAGCGTCGCCGTCGCGGGCCTCGTCGCCAGCCAAGCCGGCTCTGTCGCGGTCCCCCAGCGTTGCCAGCCACCGAGGCGGCGTCAACAGCAACAGCAGCAACACGGCCGGTCTGCCGCCGCGCACGCCGCGGACGCCGCGCACCGGCACGCCAACGCTGCTGCGCAAGGCTTCACTCAACTCGCTGCACGGCAGCAGCAGCGGCGGCGGCGGCGTCGGTGCCGGCAAGACGCCGCTGCGACGGGCCAGCTCGGCCAACCTCAAGACGGCCTCGGGCGAGCTGGGCGGCGCGTCGTCGGGACGGTCGCCTCGTCTGAGCAGCAGCGGCAGCGTCAACGGCAGCATCAACGGCAGCGTCCACGGCGGGTATTTCGACGCTCTGCACGAAGAGCCGGCAGCGGCGCCGCCCAGCGCCGAGGCGGTGGCCCGCAGCCACTTTGCGGCCGAGCTGGCGCTGCACGGCGACGCGGGCGAGCGCGTGGCCGCCGACACGATTGTGGTGCTGCACGACGACTGCTACGGGCACCGGTACGCGCGGCCGCGCACGTCGCGGGCCAACCTGGGCACGATTGTGGAGCGGCCGGAGCGGGTGCGGGCGTGCGTCGTCGGCGTGTCGGCAGCGTTTGTGCGGCTGGGCGAGCGGCACGCCGGCGGAGCACACATGCCGCTGCCTGGCGACGACGACAACGACTCGCTGCGGGCGCTGCTGGCGTCGCCGGCGGCCACGCCGTTCCGCATCGTCAAGACGCAGCGCCGGCTGCCGCTGCTGGCGCCGGCCGTCACCAACGTGCACGGCGTTCGCTGGATGGAGGAGCTCCGGCTCATGTGCGACGCCGCCGAAGCCCGCCTGGCTCTCAACGGCAAGGAGCTGCAGCGGCCGGACATGGACCGCGGCCCGGCCGGCGCCCACGGCGCCCCGCCGCCCAAGCTGCACGAGGGCGACCTCTACCTGTGCGCCGAGTCGCGCAACGCGCTCGAGGGCGCGCTGGGCGGCGTCTGCGAGGCTGTGGATGCGGTTTTGGGGGACGACAGCACCTCAGGTACCTCAGACAGGGGTGCCTCGGGCATGGACACGGACACGGACGCCGGCCGTCGGCCTCCACCGGCACGTCGTCCCCGCCGCGCCTTCGTCGCCATCCGGCCGCCCGGCCACCACTGCTCGGCCTCGTGGCCATCGGGCTTCTGCTGGATCAACAACGTGCACGTGGGCATCATGCACGCGATGCTGGCGCACGGGCTCACGCACGCGGCCATTGTCGACTTCGACCTGCACCACGGCGACGGCTCGCAGGCCATTGCCTGGCAGCACAACGCGCGCACGACGGCGGCCAAGCACGCGCCGGGCACGCCCTGGTGGAAGAAGCACGCGCGCCTCGGCTACTTCAGCCTGCACGACATCAACTCGTTTCCCTGCGAGTACGGCGACGACGACAAGGTGCGCAACGCCAGCCTGTGCATCGCCAACAGCGCCCACGGCCAGAACGTGTGGAACGTCCACCTGGAGCCGTGGAAGACCGAGGCCGAGTTCTGGGCCCTGTACGACGCCAAGTACGCCGTCCTGCTCGACCAGATGCGCAGCTTTCTGCGCGCCCAGACCGCCGCCCTGGCCGCCGAGCACGCCGAGGCTGTCCACGCCGCCCACGCCGCCCACGCCGCCCACGCCGCCCACGCCGAGACCGACCATCCACCCCCCAAAGCGGCCATCTTCATCTCCGCCGGCTTCGACGCCAGCGAGTGGGAGACGTCCAGCATGCAGCGCCACAAGGTCAACGTGCCCACCGACTTTTATGCGCGCTTCACGCGCGACGTGCTGCGCATTGCCGACGAGGAGGGCACCGGCGTGCACGGCCGCGTCATCAGCGTGCTCGAGGGCGGCTACAGCGACCGTGCCCTGGTCTCGGGCGTGCTCAGCCACCTGAGCGGCCTGGCCGGCGCCGACCCTGTGCCCACGCGCAACGAGGCCTTTCGCAGCGGCCTGGGCTTTGAGATGGCGGGCGGCCGCTGGGGAGGCGACGGCGATGCCCATGGCAGCGGGGCGGCAGCTGCTACAACCTTTTCAGATTCTGCAGCAACAACAGCAGCAGCTGCTGCTGCTGCACCCCCCCAGCCCTACGAGCCCGCCTGGTGGGCCTCGGCCGAGCTCGACCGCATCGAGGCCATCACGGCGACGCCGGCGCCGGCGCCGCCGCCCGCGGCCGCCGCCGCCGCCGACAAGAAGCCGCTGTCGACATACTCGTCGCCCACGCAGTCGTCCAAGGCTAAGGTCGTTGCGGCGCCGCGCGTGCGCCGCAGCGTGTCCGGGCTGGCGTCGGCCTACAACGCGCCGCCGCCGTCGCCGCTGCCGCCGCCGCCGCCGCCCGAGATCCCCTGGACCGTCGCCATGCACGAGCTCAGCAAGCTGCTGATCCCCACCGACCGGCCCACCCGCAGCTGCACCGCCGAGGACCTGTCGGCCGAGGCCACGCGTGCGCGCCGCGACCGCCAGACCATGCTGGCCGCCGCCGCTGCCGCCGCTGCGGCGACCTCCGGCGCTCCGGCGCCAGCCACCCCGCTGACCCCCGCCGCCGCGGCCGCCACGCCCGTCCGCATGTCCATGCGCGAGCGCAAGCAGGTCAAGCCCTTTGGCTCCACCATCAGCGAAGCCGACCACGACCGCAAGCACCGCCGCAAAACCGTCGCCGGCCACACCAGCAGCAGCACCAGCAGCGCCGTCCCGCCACCGCCGCCGCCACCGCCGCCCGCGCCGACGCCGGCCTCCCGCACATCCGCCCGCGCCAAGCAGCCAGGCCGCCGCCTTAGTGCCGCTTCGGCCGCCGCCACGTCGCCGCCTCCGCCTGTGCGCCCGGCCTCGGCCCACAGCTCTGTGCGTCCAGAGTCTTCCATGAGCATGGCCGCCACCGCCACAGCCACAACCGGCCCGCTGTCCGTGAAAAAGACTCGGCCCACCGCCGCCGCCGCCGCCTCCTCCTCCTCGTCGTCATCGGCCCGCGGCACCCCGGCCAGGACTCCGCGGACAAAGAAGACGGCCGCCGCCGGCTCTACGCTGACCACCACCACCGCCACTACCACCACTACCGCCACTACTACCGCCGCTGCATTCCGGCCGTCTACATCGCCAGGGCTGGCCACTGCCACCACCACTCCGGCTGCATCCCGGCCGTCCACGTCGGCCGGCCGCCGTGCCAGCAGCAACGGCAGCGCCACCATCAACACCAGCAGCAACAGCAGCGCCAGCAGCGCCAGCAGCACCAGCAAGGACGCCGCCGACGGCCACAGCGCCAGCATGGACAAGCTGGTCAGCGGCGTGCGCAAGATCAAGATCAACGTGGTGACGGCGGCGCAGAAAGACGCGCGCGCACGCGCACGGCGCGAGGCCTCGTCGGCATCGCCGGCATCGCTAGCATCGCCGTCGCCCGGCGCAGCAGAAACGACAGTGCAGACGCCGCGAGCGAAACCGCCGCTCGGCCAGGCAAAAGCACAGCAGCCGCTCGCCAACAACAACAACAACAACAACGGCCCGGCCACGCCGGCAGCACAGACGCTGGGCGTTGTCGTCGTGGCGCCACCCGCCACTGCTCCTGCTGCTGTTGCTGCTGTTGCTGCTGTTGCTCCTCTTACTGCTGCACCACCAACAACGACCGCCGCGTCTTCCTCGGCCGGCGACGATGACGCCTCCGAGCTCTACGACGACCACTCCTACCACCACGCACCGCCCACCGTGTTCGTCCCCTACCAGGCCGACGGCGCCACACCCGAGGCGCTGCCGCTGCCGCCCACCCACGCCCTGCACTGGCTGCCGCCCAACGAGGTGGCCACGCCAACGCCTGCGCCAGCTGCTGCTGCTGCTGCTGCTTCTGCTGCTGCTTCTGCTGCTTCTGCTGCTGCACTGCCATCGTCCCCCTCACCCACACCCATGCGCCGCACCGACCTGCCCGTCTTCACGGCCACGTCAACCATCCCCTTTGCCAAGCGCTCGTCCTCGCCCTCAGCCGCCGTCGCAGCTGCCGCCGCCGCCGCACAACCGCCACCATCGTCCGCCTCCACGACATCCACGACCCCTTCGCCAAAGTCGCCCATCAAGATGGCGCCAGCGCGGCCGCGCTCGCCGACAAAGTCGCCGCGCAAGGCATGACAGTGGAGAGAGTGGTGATGGAGGGAGTCTGCAATAAAGACGAGCGGGGAAACAAGGCAACAAGGCACCGTCTGCTCTGTGAGGCATTGTGCTTCTTTGCGAGGAAGGAGGTGAGATTACGATGCTACGGACCCTCATACCGCGAGTTGTAGACCCAAATAATTTTGTTGATTCGCGGATGGGCTTGCTGGTGACTCTATGTTTGCACGAGAGATTGAGAGATGGAGATTGGGATCTTTCAAACCTGCTTTTTTTTTGAAAAAAAAGGGGGGGGGCATGCTAATTTCGAGTTTTGTTTTCCTTGTTGCCTTGGACCGGTTTTGATTTCGCGACACACAGCGGCTGCTTTGCCTCTGCGCTGTCGCCACCGAAAAGACCAGAACCAGCACGCTGTCTGGCTGGCTGGTGCCCTGCAAAATGGGCTATGAGAAACAGGAGTCGGGGTGTTTGTGTATTTTTTTGATTTTTTACATTTCTCATTTTTACCTTTTTCTTATTTCTCTTTCTAATTTCTCATTTCTCATTTCTCATGTCTCCTCATCATTTCTCATCTCTCGGCTCTCTCTTATCTTTTTTGGCTTCTAAGCATGTGATTTCCCGAAGAATAATACCAATTGCTGCGTAAAGAATTGCCAGCTATCCCGTCCCAGACTGTTACACGTGACCGACCACGGGGGTCTGCAAGCCCGACTGTGTGTGTACGAGAGTGCCCAGAGCTCCAAAAAAAGGGGAGCTATCAGTGGCTGGCAGACTTGCAGCGTAGGAGAGAGGTCGGCTGTACTCCGTAGTCCAAGACGCTGACTAATGTCAAAAGAGTCTCGGATCGTAATGTGATCTTCTTCTCGAAGGGCTCTGCAGTTTCAGACGGGGGGCCTGTCTTGGGCTCTCGCCTGGCCACATGCAAAGCATGCAATTGGCCAGGCCGGCAGAAAAAAAGAGGGAGCTCGGACTGGTGGATGGCTTGCATAGTCTTTTTAGGGACTAGGCTTGGCTCTCACGCTTGACCGTTTGGACGCTTGGCCCACGGCGATTTTTTTTTTTTTTTTTTTTTTTTTACGTCTCTTTTCTCTTTCCTCCTTTTTTCTTTCCCTTCTTTTCTTCCTTACCTCCTATTATTACCCCCTCCAAATACGAAAGATTTTTTTTCAATACGAGAAATCATTTCCACTCAGATTTGCAGCCAATCGACGAGCCGAAAACTCGTTGAGAAAAAGCTGCCCTGTGCCCCCCCCCCTTGGAACCAACAAAAAAAATAAGGGTCCAAAAAATAAGGGTCCTTCTTCTACCCCTGGAAGCTTTTGACGGGGCTAGTCTCCGTTGACCTTAGCGGGGCCAGATTTTTTTTCCTTGGAAGTTTTCCCTCTTCCTGCCCTCTCTTCCTGCCCTTTCCTGCCCAGCTTTTTTTTCTTTTTCCTTTGTTGCTCGCTTGCTCGTCCTCGTCCTCTAGGATGGATGGAGCCCTTGCAAGCGCAGTGCCACGGGCTAGGAAGGGCTCTACTCCGTATGCCCCGTAACGCCCCGTAACGCCCCGTACTCGTACGAGTATTGTCTCTTTCTCGTGCGAATAACGCAAAAGTCAGTACGAGAAGTAGTACGGAGTGACTTTATGCAACCGCACTGGCGCACTGGCGCATTTGCTCATTTCTGCTCATTTGCTTGGGAGCCATGGGCTTGGCTTGCCAGGCCTGGCCGGGCCAGGACCCTGAAAGGACAACTAGTAATACTCCGTATGGAGCAGAAAGGCGGCGCAGGATCCTTTTTTTGCTTTCCTTGCTTTCCTTGCTTTCCTTGCTTATTTCCCTTTTTTGCTTTTTAGCGTTTTTGCTAGAATTCTGCAGTCTGCAACCACCGTTTTTGAGACTGTCTCTTGTCCGTTTTCCGCCGTCTTTCGTTTCGAGCTCGCCCGCAGTCTCGGGCCAGTCGTTGTTTTCCGAGTCCGCGCTGCTGCGTCTCTTTGAACCTTTTGAGCTGCCTGTCCCGCTCAGGCGTGGGCTTTTTTGCGTTCGTCCGGCCATTGTGTCTTTGTGTCTCCTGTATCTGGCCCATCTCGTCCTTCTCTGCATCTTGACGGCTTGCGATTGAGTCAGCTTCGGCCTCCAAAAAATGGCCATACAACAACGGACTGCTGCGGCGGTCTCGGAGAGAAAGGTGAGCTTGGTCTGCGCTTCTTTGCTTGTGCGTGTCGTTGTGCTGGCCGCCGTGCCGCTGCTGGCAATTCTGCCTGCAATTGTGTCTGCAATTCTGTCAGCAGTTCTGCCTGCAATTCCGTCTGCAATTCCGTCTGCAATTCTGTCTGCAATTCTGTCAGTTCTGCCAGCAGTTCTGCCAGCAAATGTGCCTCCTCCTACCCAGCTCGACTCCCTGCTGACTCTCGCCCCCAACAGCCAAAAAGTCGAGAGGAGCCCGAGTACCCCGACATCCAGAGCATCCGGCAAGCCATTCCCGCGCACTGCTTCGAGGCGTCGCTGTGGACGTCGTTTTACTATGTGTTGCGCGACGGCGTCATGGTGGCGGCGCTGGCGTGGGCGGCGCTGACGTGGCTGCCGGGGCTGGCGGCAGAGGCGCCGCTCGCCGGCTTCGCGGCCTGGATGCTGTACGGCTTCCTGCAGGGCCTGGTGTGCACGGGGGTGTGGATCCTGGGCCACGAGTGCGGCCACGGCGCCTTCTCGCGGCACACGCGGGTCAACAACGCCGTCGGCTGGCTGCTGCACTCGTTCCTGCTGGTGCCGTACTTTTCGTGGAAGTTCTCGCACCACCGCCACCACCGCTTCACCGGCCACATGGCCAAGGACATGGCCTTTGTGCCGGCCACCGAGCCGTCCAAGGCCAGCAAGGCGAAGATGGCCAGCAAGACAAAGAGCGCCGGCGCCGGCGCCGGCGGCGACGAGTCGGACTCGGACACGGCTGCGGCCATCACGGCGCTCGATAACCCCACCAGCAAGGCCTGGTTCTCGACCGTCGACCTGCACGAGCTGTTCGAGGACACGCCCGTGTCCCAGCTGGTGCACCTGCTCGCCCACCAGCTCTTCGGCTGGCCCATGTACCTCCTGACCAACGCCACGGCCGGCAAGGGCAGCCAGCAGCGCCAGACCACTGGGCTGGCGTCGTGGCTGCGCGTCAGCCACTTCGACCCCACCAGCGCCGTCTTCCGCCCCAGCGAGGCGCCCTTTATCGTCCTGTCCGACCTCGGGCTCCTGCTCATGGCCACCGCGCTCTATTTTGGCGGCCGCGCCGTCGGCTCTGCCAACATGGTCTATCTCTATGTCGTGCCCTATTTATGGGTCCACCACTGGCTGGGTAAGTGAGACGGAAGACGGAAGACAGACAGACTCAGACACAGTAATACTGACCAGCAGTTGCCATTACCTACCTGCACCACAACCACCCCGACGTGCCCCATTACACCGACGAGAGCTGGTCGTATGTCAAGGGCTCGCTGGCCACCATCGACCGCGACTTTGGCTTTATCGGCAAGCATATCTTCCACGGCATCATTGAGAAGCACGTGGTGCACCACCTTTTTCCGTAAGTTCGCTTGGCCATCTTGTCTCTCCATCTTTTTCTGTCATGCCCTCTCTCCCTCTCTCTCCCCTCCCTCGCTGACGGCAACAGACGCATTCCCTTCTACAAAGCCGACGAGGCCACCGAAGCCATCAAGCCACTGCTCGGCGATCTCTACCACAGCGACGAGCGCAACTTTCTGGGTCAGTTGTGGTCTGTCTTTGGCACGCTCAAGTACGTCGAGGAAGACCCGGACTGCCGGGGCGTGATGCGGTGGGCAAACTGAGCCCCGACGGCTGTTGCGCGAAGATGCGCCCACGTTTGTTCGTTTCGTTCTGTTCTCATCAAGATTTCTTGATGAAAAAGACAAAAGACGATGGCAGGCAGAGCGTCGTACGCAAGATGTGCAGGGCAGATCTTGCGGACGACAAAACTGTGGCGACGCCGAAAAAACCATCTTTGTGGGATCGGGCAGCTTAGACTTAAGCCTTCGTGCGGCGCTGTTTAAAGGCTGGGATATGTTGATAGACTAGAAGCACACTTGTGGCTCCGTACCTTTCTCCTCAGAGAGGGAGAGTGTGTGCTGTGTGAGGAGAGCGAGATTGGAATGGACTGGAGTGGTTAGGGTGTTTTGCATATACTTGCATTGATGCATAGACTTGAATTGAACGTTATTCCCCTTAACAAGAGATAGACTTGAACGTTTTCCCCTCAGCAAGAAAGACTTGAACGTTTTTCCTCAGCAAGAGAGACTTGAACGTTTTTCCTCAGCAAGAGAGTCTTGAGTAAAACGTTTTCCCCCTGGAGCAACATAAAAACGGCAAACCAGCAGCTGCTCGCCACAATTCGCACTGCTCTCAGTATTGTATCCATACTCGTAGCGTGTTCGAGACGTTGACTGGCTTCTCTGGCGTTTGCGCTTAATCAGAGGGCCCCAAGCCGGGCCAGACGGGGGCAGGTCATGTCGTCATGGACTTGGTCGCCCGCAACCCCACCCGTGGTGATCGCTTTTTTCAGCGTCGTGCCAAGTGTCTCTCCACGAGCGAGAGGCGGGACGTGCGGACGGGCTGCGGACGGTGGTGCGGAGGACAAAAAAAAAAAGGTTCAAAAAAGTACGTAAAATGGAAGATTCACGAAATCCTGGCGTTCCAAGCATTTTTTTATTTTTTAATTTTTTTTTATTGAGGCGGGGGATGGTTTTTGCACCTCTTTGGCCACCTTGAAAAAGGCTTTGGGCGGGGAGGTCCCCGAAGGGAAAGAACGACCAAAGCTGAATCACGAGCTGGCCACCCACTTCCCCCAAAAGATTGCGCGTCAGGTGCAGCACAAGAAGGTGCGTAGGAGCTTGCAGTGCATTGGCGCCAGGCACCAGTGGCCGCCCTCGCTAGGCATCGCCCCATTTCCCCGCCGGCAGAAACTACGTAGTTGCAGAGCACAAAGTACGATGGAGCTGACTGTGGCACATTCGAGTATAAGATGGAGCAGCAGCTCGAAAGGTGAGGCTTTTGATTGCAGAGGATTCCAGGCCCTGCTGTTTTTTGTGCAGGTTTTTCTGTCCAGTTCACATTGTGGTTGCTTCGTTCTATTCTCTGCATCTAAATCTGTATCTAAATCTGCATCGCATCATCTGCATTTGAATTACTGAACTACTATCATATCGACTTTTATCATATCGACTTCTATCATATCATCATATCGACATCCAACATCCACCATGCCCACCCTTCAGGAACATCTCCGCCGAGGTAGGTTTTTCTCTTTCTCTTTCTCTTTCTCTTTCCCTTTCTCTTTCTCTTTCTCTTTCCCTTTCTCTTTCTCTTTCTCTCTTCCTTTCCCTTATTCGTCTTCGTCTCCCCGCTAACTCGCCCAGTCAACCCGTTTGCTCGCCGCGACCGCTCGCGCAACGAGCTGGCGACGTACCGCCTGCTGACGCTGGCCAGCTGGGCCGTGGCCGTGGCCGTGTCGGTGTATTTCTCGGTGCGGCGGCCGCACAGCTGGCGCGGCGCGCGCATTGGCGACCAGAACCGGCGGCACCGCACGGCGTTTTCGCTCAACATGACCATGGTCAACATCTACTGGATCGCGCTGTTTGTGTCGCAGAGCGGCTACATCGGCCACCTGTTTGCGACGACGCGGGCGACGGCGGCGGCCGGGGCGGCCGAGACGACAGAGGCGGCGGCGCGCGTGTCGGCGGCCGTCTCGGTGGGCGGCCACTTCATCGCCAACAACGTGCTGCACACGCTCTTTGTGCTGCTGTTTGTGTCGGCCTTCCGCGGCCACTTCTGGCTGGCCGAGCTGGTGCTGCTGCTCAACTTTGTCAACCTCAGCGCCCTCTACGTGCGCCACCCGGCCGCCTCGCACCCGCGCGCCCTCGTGCACACGCCCACCGTCGCCGGCCCGCTGGCCTGGACCTTTGTCGCCCTCTACTGGAACGGCGCCATCCTGGTCCCCCACGCCGGCCACCTGTGGGCCCGCATCCTGGCCAACATCTTTGTCTGGGCCCTGCTCGCCTACGGCCTCTTCCACATCACCGCCTACCGCGACTACTCCATGGGCTTCTGCCTCACCTACCTCGCCGCCTGCCTCGGCGTCGGCCAGTTCCTCTTCAAGGTCATCGCCCTGCAGTGGATCTTTGCCTTTGTCATCATGTCGCTGCTCTTCCTCGCCACCACCATCGTCGCCGTGCCCGCCATGACCAACGGCCGCTACGGCCGCTCGCTGCTCGTCGTCGTCTCCGGCGAGGACGAGCGCGCGCCTCTGCTGCAGGATTAGGAGGAGGAGCACACACACAACGACAGAGACACGCCGACAGACGGAGCGAGGCGGTGTCACAAATGACAGGCCGAGGCCGACGAGCCGACGAGCCGACGAGACAGGAAGAGACGGGACGCGAACGCGAATGACAAGACGAAGAGAGGCACGGTGACTGGCATTGGAGCCAGGATGAAGGCAAGGGTGACGAGGCTGTGCAAAGCGCCGGCAAAAGCACAAGACTCAGGTTGGAAAACGGGAAAAAATGAGGTTAAAAAATGATTGGGAAATATGGAGCGCTATTACTCACATGACTGTATTTGCTAGTGGTGACGTTTGGCGGGGTTTTGGTTTGGCGCTGTCTTTAGGAAAATATTACAGCACTCTAAGGCTTTATACATACTGGAAATTGCATTGCGTTGAAAAAAGTCTCGCTCGTGGAACACCAACTTTTTTTGTCTCTCTACACGGCCCGCCCAATGGCCCAATGCAGGGCGTTCGTGCTGCCGCCGCTGCCGCCGCTGCTGCCGCCTTGCCCGCGGCAATGATGCCTTTTCCTCTCGCCGCGGCCTCCTCCTCGGCGGCCAAGGCCGCTGCTGCAAAAGCCAAAGCCTCGTTCACAAGAAGACGGCTCCCGTCGGCGGCCACCACGGCAAGAGCAGCTGCTGCGCCGCCCGTCTTCTCGCCGTCCCCGTTTTTTTCTTTGTTCGCGTCTTTCTCTGCTACAGCCACCTCCTCGTCGTTGTCCACCTCCTCGTCGTCCTCGTCGTCTTTGACCACCTCCTCGTCGTCCTCCTCGCCGTCCCCTCCCCGTCGTCGTCGCCGGTTCCCGGCGCCAAGTCTCCATGTTGGCACCGACATCTGCCAGATTTCGCGCATCTACGCCCTTCTCCAGAAACGGCCAAGGAGTCGTGGTGCAGTGACCGGCAGCGGCACTGCTTCTGCTGGTTCTTCTTCTTCTCCTTCTTCTTCTTCTTCTTCTTCTTCTACTACTACTACTACTACTACACCGCCGACCACGCCGGCCGCCCGCTTTCTCCGCCGTCTGCTCACTCCCGAGGAACTCTGCACCGCTGTAGCTCCCGTCGCATCGGCAGCTCCGGCTTCCCAGACACCGCCTGGGCAGACCACACGCCGGACCGTCCCTGAAATCCTGGCCCAGCTGCTCTCTGGAGATAGCGCCAGCATCGAGGCTGCTGCTGCAATCGGCAACAACCCCAACTTCAAGACCACCGCCCAAGACGCCCTCCAGCGCGATCCCGATCTGTGGCGGGCTGCCGTCTTCCTGGCTGGTCGGTACGCCGTCTTTCTCTCTGTCTTTTTTTTTTGTTTGTTTGTTTGTTTTCTCCCTTCTTCCCTTTCCTCCGGTTTCCTCTATTTTCACTTTATATTCTTTCATTATAGCCATGTGGTCCTTCCATGGCCTCAACTTTCTAACAATACCCCCATAGATTTGCCGCCAAGGAGGCTGCCATCAAGGCGCATCCGCACTTGGCATTGACTCTGCAGCAGGTGCGCATTGTGCGGCAGGGCGAGGACCAACACGGCAGCACAAACGCCGTTTCCCGGGAAAACAACAACGGAAGCGGCCCGCCGTTGGCTCTTGTCTCTGCCGGTGACGCAGACGACACCGAGCAAGAAGCCCGGCTGTCCATCAGCCACGACGGCGACTATGCCACGGCTGTATGTCTTGGTTTCGAAGCTTGACTGCATGTCATGCTATTGTCTTTTAGAGAATGGACAAAGCACGACGCACAATGGCATGTATACTAGTAGTGACAAGAGTTACAAAAGAATGGACAAGCATGACGCACGATGGCATGTATACTCGTAATGACAAAAGTTACAAAAGAATCGACAAGCACGACGCACAATGGCATGCATACTTGTGACGACAAGAGTTACAAAAGTCACTTCAACAGCTGCAGAGACAACAGGTTTCAAAGAATCGTTATAACACTAATGAGCGAATAAAAGGGGCTTCCCAGGATATCAATTATAATGCATCAACCAACCCCAATATCAAGCCTGGCGCCTCATCTCCGTGGCAAGCCAGATCTTTCCATAGTCCCTTTAGTCTCAAGATTTTTTATCTCTTTTTTTCCAACGCCAACCCTTCTCAGTAAGATTTTGCCAAAACGAAGTATTAGAGAGCGGAATAGGCAAGAAAAAACATTTCCAAGCCAGTTCAAGCCAAGTATTGATATTAAAGAAGTAAACAAAGGGAATGAAAAAAGGGGGGGGGGATTAAAAGCAAAAACTCGACAATATCAATGTGCAAAACTGCGCCGCCTAGTAAAGGATCTTTTCTTCCCAGATGGGCGGCCGTGTCTCTTCCGTGTCCCACTCGAGCTTGTTCTTCTCGTTGATCACGCAGTCGCTGTCCACAATGGGGATCACTTGGCTGGTGTGCGCCACCTCCTGCTTGGAGATACCGACCGGGTCGGACGGAATCCACAACAGCGGCGGCTGACTGGTGACCGATGGCGGGAGGTAGGCGTCCCGGGTCACCTCGGGCGTGTACTGTTCCTCAATGGCCTTTTCCTCTTCGAAATGCGGCACCAGCCCGCGCATGCTTTCGTAGTTGGCAAAGATCCACGGCTTGAGGAAGCGAACCAAAAAGTTGGGCCGCTGGGTCGGGACCGGGTCCGTAAACCCATCAAACCCGCCAGGCTGGCCATTCTTCTCGCGGACGCCGTCCAGTCCCACATCGCCAGCCGCTGCGGGGGCACCGGCACCGTTAGCGGCCGGGGCGGCTCTGAACTCAATGTCGCTACGCGCCTGTTCTTGGGCCAGCAAGGTCTGCGGCATGTTGTAAAGAAGTGGGTCGAGCGCCATGTTGAGGCTGATGTGGAAGAGAACGGTGAAAACAAGAAAGACCACCATGAGAGCCAGCTGGATGGGCGCGACGGATGCGCCAAACAGGCCGATCATGCAAAGCTCAGACAGGTAAACGCCCGTCATCAGCTGCTTCAAGGCGCGGGGGTAGATCAGACCGCGGGTGTCAATGTCCGTCGTCGTGACAAACAAGACGTTGTAGCGCCACGCGAAGTAAAACAAGGACATTCCCAGGCAGGCCCAGCCCAAAACCAGCGGAGCAATGGCCGAGTACGTAATAGCTACACAAAAAAAAAAGACATTTAGCAAACCATCACACAGGGCCCCACGAGGATGAGGCAGTGGACAAAACGGGTGGTAAAACAACGCAAACTGCTTACCAATGACAGCAATGTTGGTGTAGACTGGGAGGGTGCTGCCCCAGGAGATGGCGCTCAGGCTTGTCCACTTGGTGTAGAGGGCGCGCGGCGTGCCAGCAAAGTACTTGTAGAGCACCTTGAAGATGATGAGGCCGACAACTTGGGAGATGATGCTAGAGGACACGGTCAAGCCCTGGACAATGAAGTAGGACATGTAGAAGTTGGACGACTTGGGCAGATTGGTGGCCAACAGCTCGGTGGCCTTGGAGGGATCCTTGGCAATTTGCTTGCCGACGGCCGACGCGGCCGATGTCATGGTGGTGATGAGAAACACCTGGACGACCTGGAAACAGAAGTAGGCGTTTTGCGTGAACAGCTCGACGCGCGAGTGCGATGGTTCACCAGCAAGTTTGGCGCACACTATTTGGGCGGAGGTTAGTTGATGTCACATGCATGGTTGATCGCCAATAATCGCCTGCTGCATCTGAACTTCACTTACATCGCATCACGACGGGGACGAGAGACATCAGGATGGAGAGAGCAACCGAGGGCAGCAAGCCGGTGACGAAACCCATGATGATATCGGGGATTTTCTGTATCCAAGTCAAGAAGGAGATTTTTTCCAGGTAGTTGATGTTGCTGATGGTACCGACGACAGCCACCGGAATGGCCCAGAATACAATCATGGCGGTAATGAAGGCCAAGACGGCATAGCGGCGCACAACCAGCTGCCACCAGGAGACGCTCAGGGACGACCAGATGACGTCGGGCGGCGTGATGCCAATGTGGCGGCGCATCTGGAAGCCCTCGTGGTGGGCAAGCGCCTGGGATGCATTTTCGGCTTGTGCCTGGGTATGGAACTCGACAAAGGCAGCACCGACAGGCTTGGGCTTACCGGCGCGGTAGTCGGCCTGCTCGGCTTCGATCTCGGGGATGAGGCGGGCCAGTTCGGTGCGGCACCAGTTGATGGAGTCGACCTTGGGGCCGACAAGGCCAAATTTGCCGGTGCGGTGCGTAGGACGCTTGTCGCGCGGGAGCCACTGTGCCGCAACACTGCCAGACTCGCCCTCGGCGGCGGCGGCGGTGGCGGCAGGCGAAGCCTCGGTGAAGGACTTATCCCCGGCAATAGCCTCGTGCCCATTTCCAGCAGCAGCAGCACTCGTAGTAGTATTGGCGCCTTTCTTGCCCAGGCCCTTGAGGCGCTCCTTGTTCGCCGTCTTGATGAGCTTGACCTCGGCCTTTTCCAGTCGGAAGGCATCCTTGTCGCGCTCTTCGACGTGCTCGTCCAGGGTCTTGGTGTCGCGGACGATCCAGACGTTGCGCACAGCGTCGCCAAACATCTTGCGCAGACGGTGCTCGTCGCGGAGAGCCTCGGGCACGCCGGTGAACAGGACAGTGCGCGACGACAGACGCTTGGAGTAGACGGGGCTCAGCAGGAAAGCCTGTCGCAGGTTGATGTAGAAGACGCACTCGCGGAAGATCAGGTACATGATGAAAATGTAGTAGATCCAGGCCATAAACAGGTGAGCAAAGTAGCGGTAGCGCTTCTTGAATGTGCTGCTGTCGACGTTGGAGTAGGACAGAATGTCGAGCTGCTTCTGGCCGCCGCCGCCGGTGGCATTGACGGGGAAGAGGACGGGCCACGTGATGATGCAGCCGGCAAAGGTCAGGACGACGGTCATGCGCATGAAGCGAAGAAAGAGGTAGGCATCGAGCGACTGGTGCTGGAGCGCATAGACGTCGGGGATCTTCCAGAAGCTGCCAAACCAGTTGAGAAAGCCATCGGGTAGCCGTGGACTCCGTTGGCTGGTGAATGTTAGAAAAGAGAAGGCAACATCAGAGGCAGGACAGCCAGGACATCCAGGACAGCTAGGACAGCACAAACCTTGGTTTCAAACTGCCCAGATAGGTTCGAGGCGCATACCAGCGATGCTGGCTGCGGCGGAGGATCAAGAAGATCAAAAAGTATACTGCAGCGACGACGGCGACGGGCGCCAGCGTCAGATACAAGCCTGTGCAGAAAAGTCACGTCAGTGGATGCCGCAAAACGCGAAAGTGATGGAAAAGAGCTGGCGCAACATACCCTGAAGCGAAGTCGACTTCGGGTTGGAGTCCGAGTCGGACGCCATGATGCCAGATGTCTGTCCCGGCCTAGTAGCCCGGATTCAAAGAAGGCCCAAAAGTCGAAGACACGTCTCGCAGATAGGTGAAGTTGGGAGTACCTCTTATCTAAGGTATTGTTTCCCAATTGATGCTGCGTTCGATGCTGCGCTGAATGCTCGTCGCAGCCTTGAAAGGTGACGAGAAAAAAAAAAAACGCAGACAACTAGCGACAATGTGCAAAAAAAGGTTGCATCCAAAGCAAACCTGAAGGGGGGGGGAGGGATGGGATAAGACGGGGGTCTTGTTTTATTCTACTTTCGTCCTGTCGATTAATGCTGCGTACGTCGTAATACTGGGAGCCAGGAACACAAGAGCACCAGTACAAAGTAAGAGTAGTTCTCGTAGTCGCCGTCTCTGAATGGCTGTTTCGCCCTAGCCCGTGGTAGATGTGTTCGGCAATGGGAAATTAAACATGGAGCCCAGGAAGAAAAAACACCAAACCGATAGGGAAGAAGACGGCGTGACGTATTACGTCCCGTACTCTCTCTAGAAACGCGACGACCAAGAAAAAAGATGAACAAGAAAAGTAATGGAATGAAAGGGAAGAGGAGATGGGAAAAAGCCCGTAAGACACAGTCAAAATCCAAAAAATCCGAAATCCAAAAGACAACACGAAGAATGGGGCGCGCGCCGGTAGGAAATGGGAGAGAAAAGACAAAAAGGGTCAGCAATGTTGTTTGGTCTCAGACTTTTTTTGTTTTGGCATTTATGGTTGGCCGGGCATAGCTCCTGTTTGTATGCGCACAGGTTATTACTGGAAGCTGCAAGGAATGTGGAGGGAGATGAAGAGGTGCCAGAGCCGTGTGCAAGGGGATACGAGTAGACAAATGAGGTCGGGAAGCAAGTGCCTTGTGGCTATGAAGTAATACGACGTAATAACCATATGTTACTCGTAATGGCTCCTTTATCTTGCAAAGTGTCTGCGACATACGAGTACCGAACGTATGTCGTATTGAGTATCAACACGTCGCATGTGGTAGTGCCAGACAATATCATGGAGGCGAGAATCGACGGCAGGTGCGATCGTCGGCACTACTTTGCGACTCTCTGGATCCTCGTCCTCCATGGCTGCTTGGTTGATGGCGACCTACGAGGGCGATTATTATCTTTTTCAGCTCCTGGGGACCACCCCGGTCGACGCGGACGCCACTTGGGCGCAAAAAAAGGACGCCAGCGACGGAGCCAAGGAGGAAGCTACGACGCGTTTGGAAGCGACGAGCAGCGGCGTCACTCAGGTCTGACCCTGCCCTGTACTCGTAGTCTCGGCCGGACTGCTCCACCCAATCTACGAGTACTCGTATCCTTTACTCGTACACTTTGTGCTTCCTGTCTTACGAATGCAGTTGCTCTTTCTTGTTTCTGCAAGGGGAAGCGACCATGTACGACGCACAGCGACATACGATGAACGGGCGAGGGCAGAGCAGGGCAGGCGCGTTCGCCGAGCAAAGCGGAAAGCGCGAGCAGTTAGCATAAAGTCGTTCCTCCTTTAAAGGGGTAGCAATTTGCTCAAAGTGTACGTACTCGTACATACGAGTAGTATATCCATACATATTATTACTCCGTAAAGCATACCCTGTTTCTGATGTTGCAACGGAAAGCCCTTTTTAGGCCCTCCATGCGGGCGGAACAGCCACGCTCGCTGAGCTGAGAGAAAATGGCCCCTACGTCAGAGTTTTATTTTTTCCCTTCTCCTCTTTTCTTGCCAGCTTGGGCCAGACAAAAACATCCAAACCGACCCCCCCCCCCCCCCCCTTTGCGCAGACCTGGGCCTCCAACAGTGGGGCCCGTTGTGGGGTTCTGCAAATTGGACGGGCCATGGCAGCGATCATTTTTATCACGTCCAGAGCGCAATGTACGAGTACAGGGCCATACGCTTACGAGTCATACATGAACAAGCCCAACGATACATTGTATTTTTGTACGGGGTACACACACGCATGATGCTTGAGGCCCAGCCCAGTCGAATTGGATTGACGTTGCATTCGGGATCACTGACAGCCAAGACAATCCAGTTTTATTCACGCCGTATTGCTCTTTCTGCCGAGGCGTAGGAAAGCACAGCGTTGATGACTCCGTACATATCATCACGGGGAAAATCATCAAACTATGGGCTGAGCTTATCTCTCCAAGGTCGCATCGGCAACCCATTCCTTGCCAGCGGGCATGGGGGGGGGGGGGGGGGGGTAACGTTTTCATGACGACTATGACGTACAAAGAGCCCGCAAAATATGTGCACGCATCTTCAGTCATGCGGTTTCAAGACCAAGGAGTACTCGTACTCGTACAATGAACCATTGCCAGAGTACACAAAGTACGAGTATTACATGTACAAAAGAGAATTAAAAATGTGGGCGGGGTACCTTGGGTGCTTGTCGCCGAGATTGCATGGCCGATCAGCGGCCGGGGAGAAAGACCAAGAAGTAGTATTATCTTGTAGAGAAGTAGTTTGTTTTGGAGACGAATGGGAAAGGAATGACTGCCGCAGTGCACGCAAACTGCGAAGAGGGGGGAGCAGCGAGCTCTGGCTTGCTCGTAATGTCCCCCTCATATCCGTAGCGAGTTGAGAACAAAGGATGGCAAAATGGCCAATGACGACAGGGAGGGAACTGCAAAGGCGACCAGTCCGGTTTTCAGGGAAAGGAAGAAAAATAAAGTAATTATATTAAAAAGGAGCGTATCTTGGTTTTTCTTTTCTTTTCTTTTTTTCTTTTTTTCTGGCCTGTGGCTGGCTTTCCTTCTTTTTTCTGGCCTCTGACGGGCTGTACGACGACTTTGTTAGTAATGGAAAAGAGCATTTAGCCATACCCCCCAATACAGAGAAAGATGTTGGCTTGTCTCGATGCCCAGATAAACTTTTATCTTTACCCCCTGGTGTTGTCCCCATCGCTCTAGCGTCTCCGGATGCAGGATTTTTGATGCGTCGCCAGGCTCCAACAAACAAAAGGCCCTGCGCTGTCTTGCTGTTGTGTCTATTTTCAGCCTCTAGTTGTGTTGGCGTCGGCGCCTTGGGTCATGACCTGGTTCAGCTGCTCTGGCTCGGCCTTCCCGACTATGGGATATGGACCAGCACGTGTTCGTATGCAGTTTGCTCGACGAGTAATAATACAAAGCATAATACGGGGTGAAACTTCTTCCGCAGAATTAGTTCGTGTAACTGCATACCATATGCTCGAAAGGGGGCGACTCAAGGCCAAGGCGCAGCCTCGTGAGATCAGGTCGTAGTCAAGCCCAGGTGCATGTGGTCAGTAATTTGAACTTCAATAGCAGTAGAGCATCGGAGCAACGTGAAAGACGGCATAAAGGGAGCCTTTCTTTTCTGTCACAGGAGCTTTTGAGAGACAGAGAGCTTTGTCTTTCAAAATGCAAAGCATAATAAAACGAGGCTAGCCGTTATTGATTCTGCCCTTGCCGCCCTGCGTCCAACAGCTGCCAACGAAAGGGGAAGATGGTTGGTGATTGTTCATAGGTAGTGAATGGCCGCAAACAATACAATCGTGAAGCATGGCAGAAGGACAAAGAAGACGAGACGAAAATGGAATGATGCTTTTGGGCGTGTTTGGCTTGTTGTGACGGGGCGTGTGAGCCGTTTTCTTGATGGGAAGTGAAGTAGCTCAAATTGACAACGGTCTTTGGACGTTTTTGGACGCTTTTGGATGTTTTTTTTTGGACTCTTTTTGTGAGGGTCTGCGGTGCCTTGTTGGCTTGGGTGAAGTGAATGAGTCGTCCGTCTTCGGGGGAGGAAACGCAGTCTTTAAATGGTCTGACAACCCAGCTCCGAGCTTTGTTCTTTGAGACGACGTCGGTATGACTCGTTTTTTTTCTTCCGTCCTCTTTCTTTCCCACCTGCTTTCTTTTGACAGTTTGAGCCTTATTGCCCGGCTGTGCGGTCTTTCGACCTCCAAGTTTTCGAGCCTCTCGAGCCTCAGCTTCCCGAGCTTCCCGAGCTTCCTGATCTTTTTGAGCTTTTTGAGCTTCTCGCTTCTGCTTTTGGTGTCCTGGACGGTGTTACTCGTTCGATGCCGCTTTCTTTTTTTCTTGTCCCGACGGCTCAAACACCCTCCACCCGCACGCGCACGCCACGCCCTCACGGTCGCCGCTCCCGCGTCCGCTTGCCATGGCCCACACGTTTGAGCACGAGTTCGACCCGCAGGCCGACCGGGCCGGCTATTTGCCGGCCACAAACTATGCGCTGCCGCACCTGTCGCGGTTTACGCAGCGCCACGCGGCGGAGGCGGCGATGCTGCGGCACGTCAACTGCGGCCACCTGTCGACGCCCGGCGTGCCGCCGACGCTGCTGGCGCTCAAGCAGCACGCGCAGTCGCTTTGCTATCTGATTGCCATGCTGGATCCGCACAGCAGCCACTCGGACGGAGCTGTCGAGGCGGCCGTGCAGCGGGCTGTGCGGGTGGCAGCCAAGCAGGCGCCCTGGGACCGCGAGGCGGCCGGCGCGGCACCGGGCCCGTTGCCCGTGCGCGGCCTGTTCCCCGACGGGGGGGCGCCGGACAAGGCGGTGCTGTTGTGGCCCGAACTCTTCCCGAGGGAGGTCCAGGAGCTGGCCGACCGCGAGAACGCCCGCCAGGCTTATCTGGCCAGCCCGCTCTACCAAGCAGCCTATGGGCATGGGGCGGGGGCTGGTAGTGGTGGCGGTGGTGGTGGTGGTGGCGGCGGTAGTGGTAGTGGTGGTGGTGGTGGTGGCAGTGGTGGTGGTGGCAGTGGTGGTGGTGGCAGTGGTGGTGGTGGGGGTGGTGGCGGCGGTGGAGGGCGACACAGCCACCAGAGCACAGCGGCCGGGGCGCCGGCGGACCCGCTGGTGGACCACCCGTTTGACTGGCTGGACGACATGACGACGCCGTACAGCAACGAGGACCCGGACCACCACCGGCCGCTGTGGGATCTGGTCAACGAGGTCAAGGCGCACCACGACGTGCTGGGGACGACGTACCACTGCCCGTTGGAGTGGCACCGTGCCCGGGGCAGTCCGGCGTATGTCCGGGGCTCTGCGCCGACCAACGTCGACTTTCAGGGAGACCACGTCCACGGCGGCGACGACGACGACGAGAATGCACAGAACGGACAGAACGCACAACAGGGCCCGAACGGCGCAAATGCCGGCCACGTCTTCCACAACAAGATCGACTACAGCGTGCCCGGCGACCCGGCGGTGTCGGCGCTGCTCAACCAGTCGGGGCGGGCGCGCGAGGCCATGCGCGAGGCCGTGGCCGCGTACCAGATGGCCGACGGCCGGCCGGCGACGGCGCCGCTGCGGCCGTACGCCAGCCACCACAACCTGCTGATGCACGCCAACCTGTGTCTGGAGCTGCTCGACCACGAGTACGCGGCCACGGGCGGCCTGCTGTCGATCCTGCCGGTGCGCCACATCGAGGCGCCCGGTACGGGCCAGGCAGCGGCTGCCGCCGCCGACGAGGAGTCGGACGAGGTCCGGGCGGCCCGCAACAGCCTGCTGGGCCAGTGGCTCACGTTCACGCAGCAGCTGGTCGGCCGCATGCACGAGCTGGAGATTTCGTATGGCAACGCAATGTCGGCCCTGGCCGGGCTCGCCGTCCGCAATCCGCAGCAGCAAGCCAACGAGCCCGTCGCCCCAGGTGGAGGTCGGGCTGGCCAAGGCGGTCGAGCTGGCCAAGCCAGCCAAGCCAGCCAAGCCAGCCAAGCCGGTCAAGCCGGTCAAACCGGTCAAGCCGGTCAAGCCGGTCAAGCCGGTCAAGCTGGCCAAGCCGGTCTTGCTGCAGCCGCGTCTGCTGCTGGCGCTCCTGGCGCTCCTGGCCCAAGTGGTGGTGCTGCTGCACCTGAGGAGCCTCGCTGGATTCTGGCCAATGCCGGCAACGATGTGTGGACGCACCTGCGCCGCGAGCTGGACCGCCAAGCCCAGGAGGCCCAGCAGCAGTTGGCCGCCAACCAGGCGGCGGGCGTCGCGTCCGGAGGGTTCGCTCGGCTGCGGGCCAGTGTGGCTGGTCATGCTCATGCTCAGTCTGGCGGGAGCAGCAGCAGTGCAGCAGCAGCTGCTGCTGCTGCTGGGCCTTCGGGCGCAGCCGCTTCGGGCGGGCGCCAGCTGGTGCACATCGACATCCCGACGCGCTATCTCCAGCTGACCGACGACCAAGGGCGCGGCACCGGCCCCATCTATGTGTGTCCGGCGTGGGCCGACCATCCGGGCATCCAGCCGGCGGCGCAGCGGCTCGAGAAGCGGCCGACCGTGGTGATCCTGGGCGTGGGCGGCGGCGGCAGCAGCCGGGCCAACGGCGTCGACGCCGGCGGCGCCCCGCTGCCGTTCCGCGCCACAGCCCTGGAGCGGCGCTACGAGCGCCAGCTGCGCGCCGCCGGCCGCATCGTCCGCATCAACGCCCGCCTGTCCAGCGCCCTCAGCACCCGCTCCCAAGAGCTCACCTATCTGAAAGAGGAGCACCGCCTGCTGCGCGCGGCCAGCGTGCACCTGCGCCGGGCCTTTGACGAGCGCACCGAGGCTGCTGCCGCCGCCGGCGCACCGCCGCCGCCCCATGCTATCCCACCGGCACCTCCGGCCCCCGCCGCGGCAGCAGGCGGTGGAAGTGGTCCAGCAGCAGGGGCAGCAGGGGCAGCAGGGGCAGTCGGAAATGCACCAGCCAATCCACCAGCCAATGCTCCAGCCAATCCACCAGCCAATGCTCCAGCCAATGCTCCAGCCAATGCTCCAGCCAATGCTCCAGCCAATGCTCCAGCCAATGCTCCAGCCAATGCTCCAGCCAATGCTCCAGCCAATGCTCCAGCCAATGCTCCA
>JADHKP010000049.1:31228-144236 GCA_019925385.1 Raffaelea deltoideospora | reverse complement strand
GCCAATCCAGGAAACAATCCGGGTGCTGGTCCGAGTGCCGGTACGCGTGCCCGCACTGCCTCAAACGCCCGCTCCTCAGCTCAGTCGCCAAGTGGCCGCGTTCGCCAAGAGCCATATAAGCGCAGACAGAGTCAACAGGCGCAAGCTGTGGCGGCTCCGGCCGCTCAGGCCGCTCAAGCTGCTCCCGCCCAAGCAGCTCCTGCAGGTGTTGCTCAAGCTGGTCAAGCAGCTCCAGCCGCTGCAGCTGGTCAAGCTGGTCAAGCTGGTCAAGCAGGTCAAGCAGGTCAGGCTGGTCAAGCTGGTCAGGCTGGTCAAGCTGGTCAGGCTGGTCAAGCTGGTCAGGCTGGTCAAGTTGGTCAAGCTGCCCAGGCCGCTGGCAATGGTGGTGGCGATGGGAATGCCGCCGGCACTGCCGCTGCCCCAATCGTTTAAACCATGTCCTCCACTCTGCAGCCTCAGCTGGAGCTCCCAGCTTATTTCACGTGCAACATCATTTAAAAAACAACACCTACCGGCTTTCCATAACATAAAAGTGTTTGAGCCAATTGTGATATGCTGCCAAGATTGAGTTTTTCATTTTTTTTCGTCTTTTTTATTTTTGACAAAAGTTTCTTTATTCCCTTCTTTCTTGTCGGTGTGACTGGTGTACTGATAATTTTCTTTCTCTCTTTGAATCCACTTGTTGACGCAAACTTTGAATGTCCATGAATGCAGAGTCTAATGCAACAGTCGCATTACTCCGTATCACTGCAGCGTTCTTCGCTGAACCTCGTGAGTTTGACGTGATAATATCCATACTCGTATCCATACTCGTAGTTCTGTAGCGTGCTTGACATGATGACATCGACGTCCCCACACTGGTCGCTACTTCCCGATTAGTCGAAACTGCAGCAAAATCGCCCCACTTGTCCATGTTGCCTGGTCAACGCACTCCACAACACACCGGAATCTCGCTACGAGTATTTGTTGATGGTGGAGACGGGCCTGTCTCACCCAGGACAGCAACGGCACTTTTTTTGTTTGCGCTTCAGTGCGCCCAGACCGCGTGCTTGATCCATTCCCTTGCCGCCAGCCGTGTGGCCGCACACTCCACCCTGTGGACCTTGCCCTGGGGATGACGACGGACTTTACCTTGTAGCTCAATTATCGTATGGATACTCGTACGAACTCGTACTCGAACGAGAACTGAGCTGTTGTGCTCTCATGCTCAAAGAGAATTGCTATATTGATCCACACATGCAGAATAAATGAATGAACCGGTTTGCTCTAATATTGTGCCGACGATGGACTCTCCAGGAGATTAAACGACCAAGATTCCCTGGTAAGCCAGCAAAACAGAACACGGAACAAATAGATTACAAGAGCGCAGAGCGAAATTAAACGGCAGCGAAAATCCCGGTCAAGGACCAGTGGCAAGACAAGCTTGAGAGCTCAAAGAGTATTTGTACGTCGTAGTCGTAAAGTACTCGTAATAATACACGCTCGGCGAGCGAGTACTCGTACCATCAGAACGAGGAGCGGGGGAGGTCTGGACCCTCCCTCCCATTCGTCGTTACCCCCCTCTCTTCGCCGATCAGATCTTTTTTTTTCTTTCTGGACATCTGTAGCATTCCTCTTTTTTGGTGTGTGTGTGTTCTGTTGTCTTTCTGCAGCAAGTCATCCTTTGCTCTTTTTTCTCTCCACTCTCTTCCCTTTCTTCTTCTTCTCTACGCCTTCATTCCTGCGTCGAGAGAGCGCACCAATCTTTGGTGTTTCTGTTTCGCTGCACCGTCGCCCTGTTTTCTTTTTCTTTCTCGTTTCAAAAAAAAAAAAAAAAAGAAAGAAAGAAAGAAAGCCAACGTCTGCGCAGTTGGCCCAGTCTTGCGGCCCATCTCCAAGGCCTTGTCCTTATTTACCTCTACTATTGCTAGGCTCTAAAGGAATTCCTTCCCTTTTTTGTTCTTTATTCTTTGCGCTTTGCTCTTTCCTTCTTCCCTTGCTCAATTGCGCCTTACGCCTTCCCTGTTTTTCCTGGGCTGTCTTTTAGGACGTCCCCTGGTCCCCCGCTTCTTTTCCAGCCTCAAGTCTTGGGCGCTCTGGCTCTCTTTTTTCGCTCTGCGCTCAGCATCGATCGAATCTGCCGGTCCCGTCGACAACGGGTCCTTGGCGATGCGCAGCTGACACGTCGTGGCGAAAGACTGAAGGGCCGAGGGTGAATGAGAGGCAGAAAGACAGAAAGACAGAACGACCGAACGACAGACAGACCGAAAGACAGAGTCAGAAGAGACAGCAGAAAAGCAACTCGGAAGACCAGACCATTGCTATTTCGATCGTGAAAGCATGGCCAGTCAATAAAGGAAAGCTGCTGGTCAGTGTTGCGGCAGACCTACAGAAATACGGAGCACAAGAACAGCATGAGAACGAGCCCGGCCTTCTCGGACACTTTGCGTTTCGCCTCCCTAGACCTTCGACCTCGACCCGCGACACCTCCTCCGCATCCTCACAAAAAATGATCGACCTTTTTCACAGCCGTCGACGGCGACGACGGCCCGGGTTTCTGGCGGCCGTCATGGCTCCTCTGCTCTCGCCGCTGGCTGCAGCCGCCACCCCGGCCTCCTTCCCCTATGTGCCGACCACCATTCTCGTGCCATCGAGCAACAGCACCGGCAGCGACCTCGTCTATATTTTCACGGCCAGTGAGAGCAGCAGCAATGCCGTAGACCTGCTGGCGCTCAACATCTCGTCGACGGTCTCGGCATCGTCGTCCAGCGCACCGCTGCAGAGACTGACGCACAATGTACCTTTTTTGAGCAGCAGCAGCAGCAGCTCCAGCTCCGACTCCGAGTCCTCCAGTGCATTTGTGCCTTGGTTGCTGCCCAACGGCACCCTTTTGGTATACGCCGGGACGTGTTCCAGCAGCAGCGGCAGCAGCAGTATTTGGACGTTTGCAGGGCCATCGTCGCAGTGGATGCGGCGAGCCGTGCTGGACGGCGACGACGCTGATGGGCCGTGGTTCCTCGGCAGCAGCGTGGCGTTTTCGTCGCAGGTGGAGCCGTCGCTGTCGAATGCCACCTTTTATGTGTACGGCGGCATGTGTCCGTCGTCGTCGTCGTCGTCGTCGTCGTCAGACGCGTCGGCGTGGCAAAGCCAGGCCTCTTACACCAACCGAATGGTCAAGCTGGGCAGCAAAAGCGGCGCCGACGCGTCGATGTCGGCCAGCCGCGTGGCCAGCAAGGGGCCGCCCATTGCCGAGGCCGGGTTTTCCATGACGCCGCTGCTGCCGTCGCTGGCGCAGCACGCGGGCGGCGTGGTGACGCAGCAGGTTAACAGCGTGGTGCTGGGCGGCCACACGCAGCAGGCGTTTGTCAACATGAGCACGGCGGCGGTGTGGGCGCTGCCCGAAGAGGCGTGGTCGTTTGTGCCGGTGGCGGGGGCCGCGTCGTCGTCGTCGTCGTCGTCGTCGTCTTCCGCCTCCGCCACCGTGCCGGACAGCCGGTCGGGCCACACAGCCGTGCTCAGCGCCGACGGCAGCGCGCTGGTGGTGCTGGGTGGCTGGGTGGGCGACGTTGGCCAGGCAGCTTCGCCGCAGCTGGCCGTGCTGCAGATGGGCGCCGACTATGGCCAGTGGCAGTGGTCGATCCCCGGCGACGACGCGCAGCCGGCTGGCCCCGGGATCTACGGCCACGGCGCGGCGCTGCTGCCGGGCAACGTGATGATGGTGTATGGGGGCTACTCGATTGGCAGCAGCAGCAGCAGCAGCAGCAGCAGCAGCAAAGCCAAGAGAGCCGTCGATTCGCTGCAGTTTTTCAACCTGACCAGTCTCACGTGGTCCGACTCCTACACCAGCCCGGCGGCCTCGAGCGGCGGCCAGTCAACGACGACGGGGTCTGCGCCGCCGCTGTCGTCGTCGGCGGCGGCGGGATCGGCGTCGTCGTCGTACACGTCGCCCACGAAGCTGGGCCTGGGCGTTGGCCTGGGCCTGGGCATTCCGCTGGCGCTGCTGCTGCTGGTGCTCTGCGGCCGGCGCTGTCGGCGGCAGCGACGCAGCCAGGCCGTGCGGCAGCAGCGCCAGCACGACGACGCCGTGCAGGCGCTGGCCCGAGACCGGCAGCGGTTTCTGCGGCACGGCGACGACAGCGACGCCAGCGCCGGCGCCAAGGAGATGCTGGAGCACGCGCGCACGGCCACGTTTCCGCTGCGCTGGGGCCCGCATGTCGCAGCACAGCAGACCATGTACGCCGACGGCAGTGGCGCCGGCGCCGGCGCCGGTGGCAGCCAGCACGACGGCTATGGCCGGAGCCGGCTGCTGGGCCGGGCTGGCGGCGGCGGCGGCGGCGGCTACGCCGACCAGGGCGGCGACTATGCCGAGGCCGCCGACTACGCCGACTACGCAGAATATGCAGAATACAACAGGACCGATCCGTCGTCGTCGTCGTCGGCCGTGGGCGTGCGCAAGCCGTCGCGACAGGCGGCTCGCGGCCTGTATCAGCCAACAACAATCACCGACTACGAGGCGGCGCTGGCGGCGGCTGCGAGGCCCGACGACGCTGGCTTGGGCGGCGGTGATGCGGGCGGCGGCGGCCACATCCACCCCATCTACGAAGACGACGAAGAGGACGAGGGGGCCGGGGGAGAGAGGACGAGCGGCCTTGGGGACGGTCGCGCGCTGCTGGTGCCAGCCGCCGTAAGCAGCGCCGCCGTCCACGGGCGCTCCAGCGGCCACGCCAGCGGCCACGCCAGCAGCCACGCCAGCAGCCACTCGCTCAGCGCCGAGACCGACGTCCAGTCCCACAACGGCAGCGCCGACGATCCCTTTCTGACCCCCAGTGCGGCTACGTCGGTCGTGGCGCTGGGCACGGCCACCGTGGGCACGGCCGTGCCCGCCGGCACGGTGCGGTCGCTCTCGTCGGGCCCCACGACGGTCAGCCTCAACCCCTTTGTGCAGGAGACGACGACGGCGACGTACAGTGCCGACGCTGGCCGCTCGCCGCGGTCGTCGCCCACGCGCAGCGCAGCGACACTTGCTGCGTCTGGAGCAGCAGGAGTGTCTGGAGTGTCTGGAGCGTCGGCAGCGTCAGCCAACACGGCCGGCGCTGCCCGCCCGGCCAGCCAAGACCTCGATGTCCAGGAATGGGTGTCGGGGCTGGAGATTGAGGATCTGCTGTTTTCGCCGCCCGTGCCCGGTGCCGTGGCGGCCGTGGCGGCGGCGGCGTCGCCGGCACCGGGCCAGATGAAGCGCAGCAGCACGGCCACAGCCGTGCACCAGCGGCTCAGCATGCGGTCGGCCACTCGCAACGCCCGCAACAGCGGCAGTCCGACGCGCGGCATGGGCGGCGCCAGCGCCGACGACGAGGCCCGCACCGGCAGCAATCTTTCGGACCGCAGCGCCTTTAGCTTTCTGACCCGCACCGCCAGCCTGCAGTCGCGCTTTGGCGGCGGTGCCAGCGCGGCCGCCGCCCCGGCCCCCGTGGTGGGCCTGTCGCCCACCGCAGCCGGCAGCCACAACAACAATAACAACAACAACAGCCGCTCTGGCCTCAGCGACAGCAGCAGCAGCCAGTCCTACAACACTGCACGGTCGGGCTTCCACGGGCTGCGCGCCGAGGGCCCGGGCCTGCTCTACGGCCGCGGCCACAGCAGCAGCAGCAGCAGCAGCAGCAACAGCAGCAGCTTTGTGGGATTTGGCAAAGGCGCAGGCACCGGTTCTGCTGCCGGGGCTGCCGGGGCTGCCGGGGGCTTTGGGCCAGCTGGCGTGGCTGTGGTCCAGGCTCTGGGCGGCGGCGAGTCGAGCGGCGGCGGCGGTGGCGGCGGATCCGGCGTCAGCGAGCTCGGCGCCACCTATCGTTCGCTACGGCACCAGTCGGCGCCGCTGGCCAGCCACAGCCCGCACTACCCCCAAGCCTACCAGCACTACCAGCACTACCAGCAGTACCAGCACCCGCAGCACTTGCAGCACCAGCGCCAGGACAGCGGCGGCGGCAGCTCCATGCTGGGCCGGTCTACGCAGTACGATCCCGGTCTCGTCGACGAGGACCTGCCCGGCTCGCCCAGCAAGACCCGGGCGCCGCGCAACCACAGCTGGATGGGCCATCTGCTGCGTCTGTTTAGCAGCGGCGACGGCGGCGGCGGCGGCGCAACCCACGCAGGCAGTGCCGGCAGTGCCGCGGGCGGGTCCAGCCGCGGCGGCAGCAGCGGTGTCGGCGGCGACGACTACAGCGGGCGTGGCGGGTCGAGCAGCCACAGCCACGACGGGCCGCTGCCGCCGGCGCTGCAGGCACACGCGCCGGGCATGCATCTGGGCTATTTCCGCGACAGCGCCGCCCACGCGACGCTGCTGCGGCGCAAGCAGGGCCGCTTCGACTGGGAGGCCGACGAGGTGCGCGACGAGGAGAAGACGGCCGTGGGCGCCCTGGAGAGCGGCAGCGGCATGGCCACGGGACGGTCGGCGGCGGCGGTGGCGGCGGCCGAAGCCGCTGCTGCCGCGGCTGTCGCTGCGTCCGCCGCGCCCGCCCCGACCACGAGCGGCTCAGCTCGCACTCTGCTGGGCCGGGTCGTGTCGGGATCGGCCAGGCCGTCGGGCTCGCACGGGTCTGCCAAATCCATCATGCGGCGGGCCGTCGGAGCCTCGGCCGCCGCCGCGACAGCCACGACAGCCACGACAGCCACGGCAGCCACGGCGGCAATGGCCTCGCCAGGGCCAGGACGCGGCCTGGCCACCAACGCCGACGTGGCGGGCGGCGCCAGCGGCAGCATTGCGGCAGGCCGCCGCGACGGCAGCGGCAAGTCGGACGACTGGGACGTCGAAAAGGCCCTGGAGGGCCGCGTGGTGCAGGTCATGTTTACGGTGCCGCGCGACCGCCAGCTGCGCGTGGTCAATGCCGAGATCGAAAAGGATGAGGAGGAGGTGCAGATTGTGGATCCGGACGACGGCGGCGGCGGTGGCGGCGGTGGCGGCGGCGGCAATGGTGGCGATGACGACAACGACGATGACGACGAAGACGACGACGACGATGACGTGTTTGATGAAAAGACAGCTCTGGCCCGCAGCAGCGTCGTCCCCGGAGGCCTGTCGCCTCCGCCCTCCCACAAAGCCAGGATGGCGACGGCGAGAGATACAGTGACGGGGACAGACACAGCGACGGCCAGAGACACAGTGATGGCGACAGACACAGTGACAACCGCAGCCACAGCCACAGAAGCACCCTTAACAACACCCCCCCCAACGCTTGCTCGCCACTCGTCCCGTCTCCAGTCCATGCACGATGCCATGGCCAACACACAGCGTCTGCTGGCCGACCGCCGGTCGACGGCGTCCTGGATGCGGCCGTCGGCCGAGCAGGACCAGCCCACCGGCACCGCCTCGTCGTCGCGGCCGGACGCCGATGCCGCAGATTGGAAAAAGGCTCCGGCCACGCCGACCACGGCCGGCTCTTTCGCCACCGTCACGCCAGCCACAGCCAGCACTGTGGCCGCCAGCACTCTCACTGGCCCGACTGCCTCTGCGGTCTCTGCGGCTTCTGCGGTCTCTGCGGCTTCTGCCGTCTCTGCCGCCACCTCTGCCACCAGCGCCACTTCCACCAGCTGGATCGACGCCGCCGCGCTGTCTTTGCCGCCGCAGCTGCCGCCGCCTCTGCGCCTCGACTGCTACGACGACTGCGACCGGCCCATGACGCCGCCGCCGCGGTCGCCGGCTCGCATCTCGGGCTTGGCGTCGGTCGCGCCAACCATGCCAACCACGCCAAAAGCGTCGGCCGAACCGTCTCCTCTTCAGCCGCCAACCCAGCCACCAGCCGCGCAGCCAGCTCCAAACACAGCTGACATCGCCACTGCCGCTGCTTCTGGCGACGCGCAATCGTCGACTAGCCACCGCCGGCAGCAGTCCTCCTCGCAGTCCCGCGAGCCTGCCACTGCCACCGCTGCCGGTCCTCCCTCCACGACATCGGTCTCCACCACTCCGTCGCGCGCGTCCACCGCCTCGCGCCGGCCCACCCGGCCCACGACGCCCGGCATCGCGGCCGTGGCCATCCCCAAACCACCAGGCTTTGTGCTGGACATGGTGGACAAGATCGAGACCGGCTGGAGCGACATTGGCGGCGGCAGCAGCGGCGTCGGGGGTGGCTGAGCCTAGACGGCTAAAGGGGGACGACGGGGGCTTGACCAAAGACATTAGTGTACGATTGAACAGAGAACGAGGACGAGGATGAGGACGAGGATGAGAGGACGAGGACGAGAGGACGAGAACGAGGATGAGAGGACGAGAACGAAAGGACGAGAACGAAAGGACGAGAACGAAAGGACGAAAGGACACGGACGGAGACAATGAACTGAACCGTGTGTTGGGCAGGCGATATTTGATGGATGTATATTTTCAGTGGGTTATCTTCTCGAGTTTCGGCTTGTTTTGTATTGGCTAGCTTGTTTGTCTTTTTTTCGTTTTTGGCTGTTCTGTTTTGATATCTGATATCTGATTACGTCGTACATGTATTGTAACTTGATTTGGAGGAGGCCACAGTCTGTTTGAGTATGATATATCCTAGGAGCTGAGTTTTACGAGTATATCCAATGGAAATCCTGCAACTTGCTTCACATAGTATCATCGTTTTTTTTTTGGACTCTGATGTTCATCCGGCCCATAGCCAATGATCAATTCGTTTTATAAACCAATGCAGTAAACTAAAACCAGCATTCCAAGTCGTTCACGGGGCTGCCCTTTCTTTTTTCCCTCTTACCAGCTGATGCTTTTCGACGAAAAATCAAACCTTTTTCCATATACAGTTCCAGCCTTTTAATGCTTTTCGATTTAATATCAAACCTTTTTCCATATACAGTTACACATGCCTTTTAATGCTTTTCGACGGAAATCAACTCCTTTCCCATATACAGTTACAGCCTTTTAATGCTTTTCGACGGAATATCAACCCTTTTTTCCATATACAGTTACACATGCCTTTTAATGCTTTTCTATGCCATGCCACAATGCCCTTCCAACCGCTGTAGCCCACCGTTGTGCCCTCGGACAATGCAAAAGACAAAACAGACAAAACGCCTTGTATGACTGGCCCAGAATGACACGAGGCCGACAACGTGCCCTCAAATGGTAAAGTTATTTCGCTGCAGAATGGCGTCGATCAGCTGCCGCCCTGGGAAGTCGGCAATGACGATGCCGACGGGGGCGGGCGTCTTTGCCTGGCCGCCGGCGCTGTCGTGCTCTGCCCCGGACGCCGTGGACGCCGTGGACGCCGTGGGCGCATCGTCGCTGCTGTCGTTGCCGGCCAGCAGCCAGCGGCCTGTGCGGTCGTTCATGCCTACCAGAGACCGGTCGACCGGGCCGGCGGCTGCCACTATGGGCGTCACGTTGACGCTGGCGCTGAGGTGTGACAGAAACAGAGGCATGCTGTTGTTGTTGTTGTTGTTGCTGGTGCTGCTGCTCGTCGCCGTCAAGGACGCCGCCGTCGCCGCCGTCGCCGCTCGCAGATTGCTCACAATCGACCCCCACTTGCCATTGAGCGCCGTCAGGTTCGCCATCTGCCAGTCGTCCTCGACCTGCAGCAGCGCCGACGACAGCTGCCAGGGAATGCCGTAGTAGGCCGGCCAGGCGTCGACCGGCGGCATCGCCGGGAAGTAGGGAAACTCCTGCAGCAGCAGCACTTTGCCGCGCAGCTCGCCCACCGTGGGGATGTGGCTGGGGTACACGCCAAAGGCCGACGACGACGACGACGACGAGCCGCCGGCGCCTGGCCCTGTCCCTGTGCCGGTCCCGCTCCACCGATACAGATGCTTGGCAAAGCCCGGCGCCGTGCGCGGGTCCTCTCGCAGATAGTGCTGGAACGAGACGTCAAACGGCGGACGAGCCTCTGCTGCTCCGGCAGCGTCCCTGTCCCCGTCCCCGTCCCCGTCCCCACCGCCGCTGCTGCTGCTGCTTCTGCTCCCGTTGGCCGGCTTCTTCGGCCGCACGCCCGGCAAATCGTGCACCGACCCACGGATGGGCGGCCCCTCCTCCTTGAGCCGCATCACCACCATTTCCGTCGGGTGCTCGTCGAGAAAGGCAAACACCGTCGCCGCCACGTCGGCAAAGTCGTAGCCCGTGTATGTGTCGCTGTGGTAGATGCCCAGGGGCGAGGGCGAGGGCGAGGGGGAGGGCGACAAAGAGCCGTTCCCCTCTTCGCCTCCCTCGCCCTGCAGCTGAACGCGCGCCCGCACGTCCACATAGCGCACGCCCGCGCGCAGCTGTGCCGCCAGATCGCTGTTCTGGCACCGGAACACGTCGCTCTGCACGCGGTGCGTCAGCGTGTCGTGCGTGCCCGGCATGGCCAGCCGCGCCACCGTCCAGTCGTCGGGCGCTTGCGCCATCCACTCGGCATACCGCGCCTGCGCCGCCGCCGCCGCCAGGTCAAACGAAAACGGAGACTCGTGCTCGTCCTCGTGCGGGTCCCACGACGCCACCTCCTCTGACTGTCCAGCCTGTCCCGACTTTTCCGACGCCGCCGCCTCCAACCACGGCCGCCGCTGGAAAAACGACACATACGCCGCCGACCACTCGTCCCACTCGTCCAGCGTCCACAGCCGGCTGCCCAACACAAAAAACACCACCACCGCCAGCACCGCCAGCACCGCCAGCACCGCCGGAACTACAAGCACCGCCGTCCGGCAGCCCACGCAGCCGCAGCAACGTCGCCCCAGCCGCCGCTTGCGGAGCCCGCGCTCGCCATCAGCCAAGTCAGCTGCCGGAGCCGAAGCTGCCGGCAGACGCGAGTACGAGACCGTCATCGCCGTGTCTCTGCTGTCAGTCTGCGCTGCCAAAAACGAGCACCGCCGTGCTTGTCTCGCTCGGAAAAACTCTGCACTGATCAAGCCTGCTGCCGCCGCACGCTCACAAGAAAAAAAGGAAAAAGGTGAAAAGGAAAGGGGGTCGCTAGCAAACAAACGTCTTGGCCCATGGCTGGAGTCGCTGGATCATGCCCTGGACACAAAACCTCGTTGTAGTATTATAACCTGTTGATTTCTCCAGCTGAAGCCTTACGAAGCTTTACGCTTTAACAGAGCTTGTGACGTTTGCTGCAAACAAAAAAAAATTTGAGACAACCTGAGTCAGCTCTCCGGTTATGTAATCTCTCGAAACTCTGGAAATGAGCCAATGAGCGCCGCGTATGGCGTCTTGTGCAGAATGAGTGGAGGGAAACTGCTGTAGAGTTGACGGAGTACTCGTACGTCGTAATACTCCGTACTGGCACCAAACTCTCCTGCTCCATTCCAGAGAGCCATCGTGTCATCGCTCTGGGACCTGTTTGGGCTCAGACCAGGGAGAGAAAGCAATCATACTAATCATCACACCAAGCACGACAATACTAGCGATAACCAATACAACAGTGGAAACAGCAGAATGCTGAAACTGCAAAAAAAAAAAAAAAAAAAAAAAAAAATACCAAGTCGGTCATGAATGAGGGCCCTACTTGGCAGGCATGGGCCAACCGGCCTTTTTGGAGGCGGATCTGAAAAGGGATGGCACGAACAAAGCAGTTACTAAGAAGGAATGCCGGGTGGGTGGGACCGCAGCACGAATGGAGACGTTGGGAGAAGAGAGAGTCATAAAGTCAAAGAAGCGGAACAGACAGACGGCCACAGAGTGCGGAAGACGGCGGAAAGAGCTGGCGAGCAAAAAAAGAGTGCAGGTTATGAAATTCACACCGAACTACGGAGAACCCGAGCATCATACTCGTAACAACAGCCTGTACGAGTACACGTAGACGTGCAGGTGCACAGCATTATGGCGCAATCTCGATTTTGTTAAAAAAACAAAAAAAAAAAAAAATCAAAGAAAACCTCCGGAGCTGTGGAGTTGGGCTAGGCTGTGGAAGACGGCGCCAAAGGAAGAAAAAGGTGCGGAAGACGCTCATCAGCTAAATGGTCGTAAAGGAAAGTAGGAACGACGAAACGGAAAGAAGGCCGATTACGCCGTAGAGAAGGAGAAAAGTGCTGGCATATTGCTCGTATAAAAAACGAAGGAAAAACTAGTCAAAAAGGGAGAGGCCATGAGACTATGATGCGTATGTGGGAACTCAATACAGCAAAAAGACCGAACCTGCCACATAAGCAACATGGATATGCCGAAGAAGAATCAGCTTGGTCGAATCTGCTCGGTCTGGTCTAGAGACGAGCCGGCGTGTGAGCCGGCTGGCAATCACGGCCCATCCGACACGATGTGGGCGGGCGTGTTGGTGAGAGTTGACGAGAACGACAACTTGGTCTCGGAGACGGAGAGCAGGCTTCAAACAGAGAACGGGCGTAATACGGCGTGCTTTGCAAAACCAAAACGTAAAACTCTTTCCTAAAAATCAAGACAGGAGAATTGATCGAGTAAAACTACGGCGTGCGGAGTAATCGCTTGGCCCAAGGCAGGTCCACCTTCTGTGTACGAGTCCGATGTAATGTTACTATGGTTCTTTTGAACGAGTCTTGGATATGAAAAACCTGAATCGAGAGCCTTTTTTTTTCTCTATTTTTTTTCTTTTTTTTTAATCTTCTTTTTTCTTTATTTTTATTTCTTTATTTTATTTTATTTTATTTTTAGTTTGACAATCTTTCTTGTTTTCCAAGCGTCTTGTCTGTTTGTTCTTTCTTCGGAGATCTTAGTGCCCCCTTTAATCAGATGTGGACTTGTTTTGGCCTTGCAATAGCCGCCCATTAGCCTGGAGCTTTCACATTCCAAAACAACAAATGGCGCTTGGGCCGGTGTTGGGGATGTTTTTCTTGGCCAGATCGAATCCTTTTCGCCGTGGCCGTAACGGCAGTGCTCCTCAGAGCCAGACGGATGTGCGTCGGTCGAGGCCGTTACGACACCGTCTGCGGTACTGGTAGACAACCCGCTTGTGGCAACTTGGGGGGTTGTAACCTTTTCTTTTAGGGGTTCTGCAAGCATGTGCTGCACATCATGATACAATGAGATGCATGATACGCAAAACAAGTACGGAAGCTGGCAAAAAAAAAAAAAAAAAAAAAAAAAAAAAACGACGTCAAGGTCCGTCTAATTCCTTAGCTTTACCTCAACCAAGTCTACTTCGTATTGCATCCCCGATGCCACCCTACGATTGAAGTTGCTGATATACGAGTACGAGTACGAGTCCTCGATTCTATTTTCTTCTCTCTCACAGCAATACGAGTGTAAAAGGGAGAAAAGAAGTGGGGGTGGCTAACAAACTCGACCTTTTCTTTTTTTGCCCCTCACCAGTTGCCTTTCTCGTATACTTCCTTTGACGACGCGTGACGAGATAAGAATGCGGTGCACGGAGGACAAACAAGAAGCACGATGAAGTGCACAGGCGAGCAAAAGCCTGAGGGGCAAAAAAAAACGGAGAGGCGATAAAGAATGCAAGCGAGGAAACGGCAAAAAGAAAAACAAACAAAAAACAAACAAAATCCCAGTTACAAGGTACTTTGTAAAACACCGATTGCTAAAGACCGAGAAAACACATCAAAAATATAAAACTGCCTCGATGTGACCAGAAACCATCACATGGCATGTCGTGCTCTCTGAATTTCGTTTCTCAGTGCGTCATCCTGCATGTACTCGTAGCAAAGAGAAACGCCCCGAGATTCCGGGATAAAAAAGCCATGCCACCACAAACGGCAGGGTGTTTTGCTCTCCTTCGAATACGAGCCACCCTTCGCCAATGCATGCGAGCTGCGAATGCGAGGCGCTGCAGCAAGGGCAAAGGGTCTCTTTCTCCTTATCTTTTTTTCCAGTTGGTCACTCTCTGTTTGACGATGCCTTCGTCCACGTACTTTCGGTGTCTACGGAATACCCCGTCGTACTCGTATGTCTACGACGTACTCCGTACACGCTGCTGCACCTCCCATGTACGACGTATTACACCATGTTCTTCAAAGGCCCGGACCACAGCCGAACCCCATATTGGGGAGTCCCGGTCTGTGTGACTTTGTAACAAAGAGCCGGTGGCGCTGCATGGGTTGTTTATCTTTTATCTGTCTTGTTTTGCTGTAAGACCGGGTTTATTACTCTGTAATACCAAGCAAAAAGACATTGCAATACGCATGCCAGCCGTTGAGACACCTCCATTTTATGGAAGATATGAGGAATTCCTCCCAAAACTAAGAGACACTAGCACTTCTGTATTAGTCTGCAACACACTCGTTCTTGCAACCTGCAGACCTCCAACGTTCATTTCTCTCTGTTCCCCGTCCTCGCCACTGAAGGTGCATGCGGGGAGGGGGGCATCTACGGAGTAAACAATACATAATGTCCTCCGTAGAGAAAGAAAGAGAATGAAGATCTTCCCAAGTCCCCGAGAACAACGGTGCATTATTGCAGAGTACGGAGTAATGGTCCTTTCTTTGCCTAGATACCCGTGCCCATCCTCCTTTGCCTAATAAGAGTTTTGCATACCATCTCTGCGAAAGCAGGGTTCTTTTTTTAAGAGACAATGAGAACAGCGTTCTGCGAGGAGCCAAGATGGTATGGCTGAAGAGGTTGGGGACGCAAATGCAGTGAAACGGTGCTATCAACACCTTTATCTAAAAAAAAAAAAACACACATGACGCTCCATGCTCCAACTTGTTATCTTTTATCTTTTTCGCACTCTACCCATCAGTCACATCGCACCTCAACCTTGCATAATCTTGAACGCAATGGCGAGCTGGCGCACTCCCCCGCCGCCCCCAAAAAGGAAAAAAGAAAGCAGAGCTTGGCTGAAAGCTCGAAATGGGGTGACGATCTCTGCCTACCCTGGCGAGTGGCTGCTTATTACGCCGATAACATATTGGGTACTCTGATAATGTCATTCTGCAAAAAGCGTTTTACAACCTCATGTGCTGTCGAAAAGTTTTGTGGCGTTGACCTCAAGCCAATTCTGTACTCCGTACAAGTATTCAAATGGACGAGCACCGCTGTATTTGGTGGTGATGTGTAGAAGTATTACTGCTCCTCATGCAGAGAGCATGTCTCGGGGCCCATAAACTTGCATGTTCACACTCCACAAAAAATTCATTTTGCCATTACGCAGCTATGAAGTCACAAATTCCCTGCTCGGCGTACTTTGAAACCCCGTCTTGTTAGTACTCCGTTATTGGGCGAAAAACGGAACTAGCAAACGGCCAAGCTAAAATGGGAGAAGGACTCAACACAGGTTGAACCAAACCACAGCTATGGCAAATTGGAAAGGATTGGTGGAGTGTACGTCGGAGAGAAAGAGAAAGAGCCGCGCGCATACCAGAGGTCCAGCCTCAAAAAACATACTCTATTACTCCGTATTCAGGTGCGAAATGAGAAGAGAAACCAGCCCTCTCAAAGAGGAGGACGTCTCTTGCATGCAAACGCCGCCCAACTGTCTCCCTTTCAGCCCCTCTATTTTTCTCTTGCGGTGCAGCAGCTCCGTTAAGCGCTGGGTTGAAACCCCTGTATTTTTCTGGCTTAGACTTGTACAGGGACGCTACAGTGGGGAGACAAAATGTATGAAAAAAAAAAAAAAATACACCGCAAGACAGACTCAGGTCCAGCCCCTTTATTCAGCCGAAGCAGTACGGAAAAGAGAGGTCAAAAACCACCCGCTTCACCGAGAGGATTTGAAAAGAAGAAAAGGGCAAGTACGTCCTAGCCGAGCGCCAAGGCAGCGTTGCTGAATTGACGTTGGCTCTCGGCCTGCCGCCAGTAACAAGGATAGCTTAGGTCGAAAAACATGCTGGCACGGAAGAGGACTATGGAATATTCACACGACAAAGCCCTCGGTATTGCACTCTAATACCCCAGATGTGGAAAAAAAAAGCTTAAAAATTCCTTAAAAACTCCTTCGCTCCTCTTTTATTAACCAGTCCGAGACAGCCACGACATGGGTTTGCAGGCAGCGTGAGCTAAAGACGGCGTAATACTTTGTATTAAATTGAAAAAAAGTAGTTGCGGTCGGCGCCCCCAGCCCAGCCGGCCTGCTCCATGCATTGTTTTCAGCTGGCAAGGTTCCGAAAGACATGCCAACATTGGCAGGGTCTGTTTTCCGGGGCTGTTCGAGTTCAGGTGGCGCAAGTGGCAAGCGAGTTAAAAAGACCTGATGAGTTTTATTGGCATTTTAGATGCCTTAATATTGATGTGTGTTGGCTGCTATTACTTTTCTGCTGGTTCTTTTGTGGCAACGGCGAGTCGTCCCGTTCGATGGACCATCAATAACTCCTCTCAGGTATTACTCGTATGGTTCGAGCTCGCTTTCGTCACCATCTTGGGAGTAATCTACTCCCGATTAGGTCAGGTTCTCTGTGCTCCGTACGAGTACGTCGTACGTCGTATTACTCCCGTGCTCCGTAGCATGAGGCAAAAAATCTTCATTTTTTTTTACCGTTGGTGCTGACCTGCCATGCGAAGGTGAGAAGAAACGGGCCACCTTGCATGGCACTAGACCTATGCGGTAACTGAAGGTTTAATGCAAAAAAAAGAGGGCCAAGAAAACTCAGCCTTCGCTGTTCATCTCCTGTCTATGCGCAAGCCAGCGCAAACCAGACCCAAAAAAGGGGGGTGGCGTTTGCAAAACGTCGACATTTAGCAGTGCCGACTCTGAGGAGAAGAAACTCATGGCAAATTACGCCAAGCATTCGTGGCTGCATGTGTTCGTCGTCTTTCTCAACTAGCAACATACGACTATGTACGGAGTACGGAGTACTCGTATGCTTATTCGGAGTGCTGCTGTAAACTACGACGTCCTCCGTAGGGATGCATCAACTAGCAGGAGCTGGTCTTTTGTATGCGTTGTTGTCTCCTAGTCCCACGTGATCTCCAGTCCGCCCCAAGCAACATCTTCCAGTCGGGGGCTACACACAGCGACTCTCTGGCTTTTCAGATAATAGTTCAAGGAGGTTAAATCGTGGTGTTTAACAGGACTCGGCCTTGATGCACCGATCCGCAGGCAGACTGGATATTGGTTGGCTAAAGATGGAATGCGGGAGAGCTGTTTTGGCCTTGTGATCTATTCCACAGGATTCACGTCCTACCATGTCTACGAGTAAATTTCAAAGAAGTCTGTCTTCTCTACTGTTTCGTCTTCATCGAGCCATGACCAATAAATCAATCGTCAGGGGGCTATGCGTCGTCGCATTTGGACGGTGTGCTTCTGATTCCTCGTCTGCCGCTTTATCTCGGTATCGTAAAGGTAAACGTTTTGTGTCAAAATAGCCAAGCTCGGCAGCGCCAGGCCGAAGTTCACCGTTGAGGATTGCGAAGCCGTCTGCTCCGGGCCATACGAATGCCCCGTCAGATATGCAGTGTTTCGGCGCCGAAAGCTGCAATAGACTCTGTTTCGGGCGGCCCGGTTGTTGACAGACGCTCTTTAGGAATCGCAAAGGGAGGGAGGACCACTTTTGCCCAAGAGCAGAAGCCTAACAAAAGTGGCAACTCTTAAAGCTACGTACGAGTACGAAGTACTCCGCAATATCAACCCTATTCTTAACTGGGATAATGCACGAATGGTCATGGGGATCTCGCATTTCACAACAATGGTTACATGGTCACGCTGGATGGCATCGCAAGCATTGGAACTTTTGCACGCTGCCCCAGTTCTTCCTCGTAACAGGGACGGATGAAAGATGGATCCCCCGGGTCGTTTAGTGCTCGCTTATTCGGCGCCTCGGAGGAACGGCAGCGTGATAGCCATCTTCTGCTCTTCTTTGAAATGCCCGGACAAGGGATGTCTCAGTGGGCCGGGGAAGCTGGATGGAGTACGACGTATTAGCTTGTGCATTTGGCAGCACTGGAATGTCGCTTCAGTAAACGAAAAACGAGGGCAAATGAAATAATGCTTTGAAATGAACAACAACAACAAACAAACAACGAAAGAGGAAAGAGAAAAAAGAGAAAAAGAGAGAGAGAGAGGGCAAACCAAAAGAGAAAACAAGGACAAAACAAGAAGACGGCATTTGGCAGCAGCACAACAACAAACATTGATTTCCATTCTTTTATGTTGATTGGCATTGAAGATGATTGATGGTCATCTGCTTTCACAAAGACGTCTACGAGTATCAACAAATGTGTTTTCCCCACCCTCAAAACAGTCACGACAGAGGGCTTCCCAAAAGCGCCGCTGCGCTGGCCATGCTCCGTATCACTCGTTCTTACCCCGTATTAATGCGCGCTCTCCGTAGTATTTGTTCCCACTCGGTAGATTTGCTAGGCATTGGAGCCACCAGGCTGTCTCGCTTTCGTCCGCTCCTTCCTTTGAGACGTCTGACAATGTCCTTAGAGAGACTTTCGACTACCGCCACCCGAAAATAGAAGTCGCGTTTGGTGGTCGTAGTTAGGCCATTTCGCCATACTTTCCGCGTGTTGTCCAGAAAATACGAGTCTCGTACTGCTGCGTATTGCTCCGTACTCGGGCTTCGTCGCTGCGTCACTAGAGCCAAATGTGGCTTGGCTCTGCGTCGTATTACACTGAGAACGGAGTAATATGGTCTCCACAATAGTGACTGTTTGTCGTTCGAGTAATAGCATCTACCGTTATAGTTGCCTCCGTTTGCTCTTTCTCTCTACCCCCTGTACGTCGTACAGGCACGAAGTGGTGACTTCACCGTCTTCAATGCCCCCTTTATCGTATTTCTTGGTGATCCTAGCAAATGATCTACTCGTAGCCACCTCGAACACAAACACCACCTTTGAACTTTCAGTCTCTCTTTTATGTCCCCCATTCACTTTAATTGTGCATTCGCCTCCTTTTTCCTTTCCTTCATTCTAGTTTTTTATTTTCCTCATCTCTACGAGACACTTTCTCAAGAGTTTTCACGCCATCCAAAAAAGCGAAACATCCCACCCCACAAAAATAGTTACTCGTACAAAAACAACCACATTAACCACACATCTCATCTGCAACCAAGGCCCTCCCTGACCGCCGCCTGGGGCCGATGGGCTTTATCTCTCGCCATTCCTGGTGCTAGGTCGCTCCTGCATCCCCTAAATTTCCGGCCCTTATTCCTTAGCCTCCACGCTCGTCGCACACACTACATACAACCTGCTCCGTGCTCCGTCCACTCTCTCTTCGTACTCGTATTACCTCTTCGCTTGTTCTCACACCACCCAACTGCTAGCCACCTCTTTTCTCCGTCCACCACCCCCCTTGTATCCTTCGTTCTTCCGCCATCTTCAGCTGACCCTTTTTTTTGTCCCTTTCATCCTCTCTTTCTTTGCCTTTTTCTTGATTTTCCTTGTTCCTTGCCTCCCTCTCTTTTGTACTTTTTTTAACTTTTTTTTTTATTTCCCTCCTCGAAGGGTTTCCTTTTTAAGTCTTTCCAATCCCACTTCGTCTTCTCTTGCTTCCCTCCTTCGTTCTTTGTCGCTCCCGTCTTTTCCTTTTGTTTTCCTTTTGTCTTCTTCTTTTCCTTGGAAGCAACCCCCGATCGTTCTGCCGGTCGTATTCTGCCGTCTTTTTCCTCTTCCCTCTTTTCCTTGTTTTGCCCTCCTTTTTTTCTGTCTCAATCTTACCCTTGCTCCCTTGCCTACGAAGGACGAATATAGCATTTGCTAGCTTTAATTATTCACTCTCTTCTCTTAAAAACGGCAAAAAGGGCACGACTTCCGACGACATTGTTCACATCGACGACTGCTTCTGCCGCTGCGAGTGCCTACACCCCAAGAAATCCGGAAAGGTCCAGACGCCAAGCAGGTTGCACCGGCGAAACAACGGAGGCAAGCTTTTTGCAGAGGCCTCATACGTGTACCTCCCCTCGACAGATCAACGCACCTGGGCTACCCTGCCATGGCAACGATTGTGAGCGCTTGCAAATTGTAGCGGCCTGCTTCTCTCGTTTGGCCCTTTTGACAGCTGTTTTCTTCCTTTGCCGAGGAGGTTGCGGAAATCGTTAATTGAGCTCTGGTATGGCCACGCGGGTTTTCGATTTTGATCTTTTTGCCTTTTTTTTGCATGCTCTTATCTCTTTTCCGCACTTAGCCGATATCATTTGACTGACTGCTGACTTGTAACACACAGTGCTGTGCGAATTGCTATTTCGCTGTTGACCTTTTAAAAGCGAGCCGATTCTTATCCCTTTTTGAAGCCTCTCGCTTTCTCCCTTAGGAGAGCCCTTGCTCTCGCCCCCGCTCTCGCCCTCTCTCTCTCTCTCTCTCTCTCTTCATCCTCTGGATTCAGCAACCACATCGATACAATGTCTACCCGACCACAGACAGCTGTCTTATGCGGGCTGCTTCTCGCCATGGCGTTGTCCAGAAATGCGGTGCACGCTTCGTCGCCGTCCATTCCTATCGCATATTGCGCAAAACTCAACACGGCGTCTACCAGTGCGAGTAGGTGAACCTGCGGAGTGCTCATCTGGGTGTCTGTTTTTGCGGCTTCCATCACGCTCCCCTTTGCTGACCGTTTGTCTTTCTCTTTTCCAGATAGCAGCATTTACCAGTCCGACGGCCTCTGCCACGACTTTTGCCAAGAAAGCTTTGCCTATGCCATAGTGAGAGAGCAAAATTGCTGGTGCTCCGACTACACTCCCGATAAAGGCGATCAGGTGTCCACATCCGAGTGCAACCTGTCCTGCCCAGGCTTCCCGGACGATTTGTGCGGCGGGGCGGATGGCCTTTATGGCTACATGGCTCTGACCAAAACGCCGGCTGGCACAAAGGGCAGCAGCTCGACTTCTACCTCTACAACTTCATCGGTAAGTCTGAAATGTGTCACTCATGGAAAACTGCCCGGATGACAAACACCACTGCTGGTTGCTGTGTACTTTCCTCTCTCTGAAGGAAGCATTACGGCTTTGTTAGCTTGATGCTTGTCCCCGCCCTTCATATTTTGCTGGGAAGAGGATGCCACTGCAAGTTTTATTTATCTCCTCCGCCATGAAAAATGAAGCCCCTATCCTGCCATTGCCTCTCGCAGCTCTATACGCGCCCACCACCTTTGCCAAGAGGCCTCGTCCCGGAGAACCCTCACACCGTTCATCTGTTGCCCTCCCAAGTTTTTCTCAGTCCTGTCTCAAAGTCAGTCCCAGTAAGAACATGCAACTGAAACGGGATTCAATCAGACATCGACCACAACATCATCCACAACGACGAGCTCCACAAGTACTTCGTCAAGAACATCAACATCATCATCAACGACAAGTAGAGTACGGCTCAGCCTGATTTCCCCGTGTTATTTTTTTTTTTTTTTTCTTTACGATCTCAATTCGCTTTTCTCGTTTCGCGACGGCTTTGGACAGTGTTTCGTCTATCTCTCCTTTCTTTGACAGCAGGCACTCGCGATATCAGGATAGGGGCTATTGGCACGCTCTGCAACAATTGTGGCTTTTCTTTTGTGTTAACGGACACGCGTGAAAGCCCTCTGCGTAGACACGAATGTTTTGCTGTTTTGCTTCCTGCCTTTGTATTTCTCTCTGAACTCGGCTGGCTAACATTGTGTCTTTTATTGCAGACTTCCGGTTCTGGGTCGTCGACAAAAACGACGCCGACAGTTCAGACTGTTACGGCGTCCGGTGGTATCGTCCAGACGGTTACCGTCACACCCGATGCCAACCCATCGGATAGCACTGCCAGTCACCACAAGGGACTGAGCACCGGTGCTTCTGTCGGCATTGCGGTTGCCGTTGTGGTGGCAGCCGCAGTTGCCGGCTTCGTTGCATTCTTCGTGTGGCGCCGCAAGCGACGGCAGAGCGAACCAGAAGATGCTCTGTTTTCTCCTTCCAGCCGGAAGGCGCCGTCACCACGCGGCAGTTCACCCAACGCTTCTACGAGTCCAAACGTGACTGAAGTAGCCCCCGGCGCTGCCTTTGCACGCCGGCCCGGCGAGCCCAGCAACTGGGAGAGCGATCAATCTGGCCGGCGGCGTAGCACGCTGATGCCCATTGATCCGCGAATCGACCCAGCATATGGCGGCATATACACCCGTACAGACAACAAGAGCCACGACAGCGTCAACACATTACGTGACGACCACGACTACTCACGAAGAGTCCACCAGCCGACACGCGTCTTGCGGGCCACCAACCCTGACCCTGACGATGCCGACTAATCGACGAACTGGCCCTGGTTCTTTTGGCTATTATTCGATTCCAAACTCTTTCCTTCGCTAGTCGCTAGCTGGTCTACTTTTTGTCCTTTTTTTTTCGCAGCGCGCATTATTTTTTTAAAAAATGTTGCCTGAGCCGTATATGCACTCCCCGTGAGACTTATTACAGCCCCCAAACATAGCCTGTTACGACGTACACGACTTCTTTTTTTTCACCAGTCTCTTTTTTCTACAACTTTGTCGACCTGTTTCGTCTTAATGGTCCCCATACATACACACTTAGAGGTCGGCTGTCTTCTCATTTTGGTGCCTCGTTCATCTCAGACGGCTTCGCACCACATTGATCTCTTTTGGGATCTATTTATTTATTTGTTGCCCCTTTTCGAATTTCCTTTTTTTTTTTTTTTTTGCAAATAATGCATATCCCCAAAGATACCAGGAAAGGAATCGGCGTTTGGGTGGGAAGAAGACGAGAAGGGAGAAAAAAACCAGAGCTCCTTGGTCTTTTTTATTCTTTGCGTTTAGAGTTTTAGTTCTGACGAGTCAAGATTGCAAAAATGGAGAATCTTCGCGACGGGAATATAAACAGCAAAAGGCCGTTTTTACTTTTAGCGAAAGGGCATTGTTATATAAAAGGAGAGGCCGTATATGATTGCTTCTGTTTTAATGTTTTTGACTTGCTTGATTCTTCTGATACATGCAGCAATAGCAATAGCCACCAATAACAGGCCCTTTCTCCATACACGTGTTCCTTTCGATCTGTTTGTCTGTCTGACTGAATCTACTCGTAGTATTTTGCAACCGTCTTCATTTTGAAGCCCAATTTTATGTCGCTTTTGACTTTGTCTTACGAGGTCATCTGTTTTTCTTCCAACCCTCTCAATCTCTGTCCGTCTCCCTTCCTCCGTACCGGCTTTCGTACCGCTGTCGTGCTTTTTATAGCCGGAAGGACGGGGAAGTAAAAACAGGATTTTTTTTTTGGTTTGAAAGTAGTGCTCTTCACATTTTGCGGTTCAACATCTGGATATGCCTGCTTTGCGTGTATGCGTGCGTGACCCAGCACGTCCGTCAGTAGAGATATACATTTGCTCTCTTTCTTTCATATGTCTAATCGATCCAGGCCCTGGCGAAAGAAATTCACTACCGAACTAGAGACCGGAGGAAGAGAAGGAGACGGCGAGGGGGAGACGGGACAAGACCCCAAGAGCATCAAAGCAGTCGAAACACCGGTACGTCTAAGAGAAGTGCGTGGGGATAAACCGAAGTTGTCGCTCGAGAGGAGAAGGTGAAAGACGGAAGAGCGAAAGACAGGAAGACTACGAAGAACAAAAGCCAAGCAGGACTAGGCACACCTCTTTTTTCGAGTTTGATCAAGCACGCATGCTTTGGGCATTTTAAGCATTGGGGCCAATTAATGAAAAAAAAAGAGCGAAGGCGCGAGAATAACATTTATAGAAAGATAGGGGGCCAGGATTGGGAATTAAAAGAAGAACATCCCACAAACCTTGCCGTATGTGAAGCTGGCAGCAGCTCGGCACGAATAGCAGAGCTGCAGAATAGGATGGGGCCAGCTCTGTGAGAGATATTGGGCGAGAGATTGCTGTCCGTCGAAGTGAGTTTGAACGTGAGCGTCTTTGGTACCTACCTTGGAATCAACTTCTCCGTACGACTTTGCACCCGAGGGTTTGCTTGGTTAAACAGAGCTGGGTAGGCCATTACAGAGAACTTGAAAGAAATCGGCACCTGCTTCTCCTATCTTATTCCAAGAGATGGTAATTAGAGCAGTATCCAGGAAAGACTTGAAGTAACAGCAAAAAAACAGTCATAGGCAAAAGTTCGATCTTTGCTGACTCGTTTTATTGAGTATTGCCCTGAAATACATACGAATAACAAAGTACTCCGTATTAATACGCTGTTGTGCCAATGTCTTTGGTGTCTTTTATAGTCTTGTCTTCAATCCTGTTCTGTGCCAGTGTCGATCACTATCTTTTCTCAGAGTGATGTGAACGGCCCCGGAAATTGCGCGCCGGAGAGGCACACAACAGGGCAGCCTTGGTCTTCCTGAGCTCCGTACGAGGTAGGTGTTATTGTGATGGGTTCATTATGACGTGCCTTTGCCTTTTGGTCAGCGGCCGTTCCTCTCTCAGAGTGTTCGGGTGTTGCAACCCGCCGGCCGGGCGGCCGGGGCTGGTGACAGGGGGGGGGGGTGTGGAGGCTGTTGTTTCATGATTTTTCATGTGCCCCCGTCTTTGCCAGAGCACTGGAGCAGTGGCGCATGAGGCAGCAAGATACGGGACGTCAGAGAGAACTCGGCCGGCGGCATGGAGTTCTGCCTCGTGGGAGTACACTGCAGTGCTCCATACAGGAGGCAGACACGAAGCATTCAGAACGGTAGGCTTTCATTCCCTGGATTTTACTTCATACGAGGTACTATTACTGGCAATTTGTTAGCTGGCGCTATGCTTACACAGCCCTCGAAAAGCAGATCGACAACGGCTTTGACAAGCAAAGTCAAATGATGTGATGATGCCTCCAGGTTCTCTATCAGATATCTTCACGCTACGTCCGTTGCTAGACAAACGTCTGGGCATTCAAGACAGCCGTCAAGAGCCAGTTTCTTTTTTTTGCTGTATTTTTGCTTCATATAATTGTAAACCTAAAGGTTTATTGAGACACAAGAAAACAACAGGGATAGCTTTAGAACAAATTGGCATCAACTCCGTGGTCTTTTTGAGATTTGCCTTTTTTGGCAGCGAACAGTGTGTCGAGCTCTGGCGATTTTTTTCTCGCCGTCGTTCCGCGTCAGTCCAATCAAACTGGCCTTTGGACAGGCCAGCATGCATTGGCCAGCCAGGAAAGCCGTGTCCTGCCTCATCTGCGGGCTGAGCTGACGTACTCGTACGCCATCGGCACGTATGGATATTATCGGCAGGCGAGTTACGATGCGTGGCGTCGTAATGCGGAGCACTACTCCGTAGTGGCGCCCAATCTGCCTTGCTCTGCTTTTTGTCTTTTTTTTTTTGTCTCCCGCGTCTGACGTCCTGCGCATTATTTCTTCAGCGCCTGGTCTCAATTTCTTCAGCAAAAATCGACCAACCGTTCTCACCTCCTATTCTGTCATATTCTGATCTGAAACGGGACTAGACCTGGTTTAAACCAGCCTCCGGCACAGTTTACCTTGGCTTCGAGAACAGGGCGCAAACTTTCTTTTTTTCCTTTGTCCCCCCTCCTTTCTCCTTTACGACAATCTGATTCCCACACCCTCTATGGAATCTTTCGAATGAAGCATTATTTGCAGAGACTGGTATGTGCTTGGGTCGAGTCTCTTTCCATGCATTCGCGGCCAGTATTCGATACTGTACGAGATTAACCTTACTCCTATTTTTGTCCTGTTCCTTGGCTCAGCCTCACGCTAATGGGGCTTGGCAGAGCGATCCTTTTCCAGGAGACGTGCGCAGTGATAATACAGCCATTATGACATCCTTCAAGAACCAATAATATGGCGGACTCATATGGAAGTACGGGGGATTGATATTAATACGGCGTGGACCTCGGGTTTCCACTGAACAATACGAGTTTGAAGTACGAGCGAGTAATACGTTGTAATAATACGAGTACTTCGATGTGTGGCCTTCGTTCGAAGCTCTGCTTTACGAGGCGCAAACAGATCGATCGGCCTCGCCTTCGTCTTACCGGAGATGCACAATGCATATTCGGGGTTGGTGCCGCATGTGCGTTGACAAAACTCATACCTCACATCGTAGCCTTTAGTATGTTAAACCGACTGAGCATATTCCCCGCAATATACATGTCGTACAAGTAATTGTTGTCTCCAGCTAGTCGTCATCAGTCGTCGTAACTCTGTAATATGGGCTGCTGAAATGGGCCCAGCCACACATCAGGCGCAACTGCCGTGAAAACCTGACAGTCTAATAATACTCCGTACTCCGTACGTCGTACTTCCGCTCTCTTTCTCTCGTTGCTTCCTCTTTGAGTCTTGCTTTCTCGACTATAATTCCGTCCGGAGGCACTCCGTTCAATTTATGCTTTTCTTTCTGCCTCGTTCTTTCCTTAATTGCTACCCGCTGATTTCGCCCTGCCGTGCTTACCCTGTATTTATATCCATACATCCTCCGTCAAACGCTGTAAGTGTGAGTTTATGGCCCTAAGAGCATAATATTAGGCCCGCAATACGTCGTATCCATACTCGTACGTCGTAATACTCGTATTATTACTTGCAGTCCTCAGCCACACTCGCAAACTCTCCCCACCCAGCGGCCTCCCTTCCCTCTGTGGGCAATTTCTGTCCTCCCCAAGAAGGAGTCAATCGAGGGACAATAGCGCCGTTCTTGCACACTCTGTTTCAGAGGAGCACCCATACACCGCCCCCCTCCACCCCCATTCAGGACAAAGACCAAAAAGGGGGCTCTTTCCTTTATGCGCTCGCATTTCTCTTTTTGTCTCTTTTTGTCTCTGTTTCTCTCTGTTTCTCGTCTTCGGTTTTTCCCTTTCCCGCGTCTTCCATTCCGGCTTTGTTCGTTTTTGCGATTTTCCTTTCTCTCCATTCGGCTGCATATTTTATTGTTGTTCTTTGGTTTTCTTTACGACTCGCACTTCAAACGCTCGCTTGCGCCGTGAAACTCCTCTAATCTGGCTAGCCAGCCAACCAGCCATTTTTTAATTTTCGCCCGTTTTCGACACATCTTTCATTCAGTTTTTACGGTCCGTTCCAACAACGCAACAACGCGACAACGCCGCAACGCAGCAACCCTCGATCCTTTTTGTTGCACGCGCGAACGTGTAAAGTTTTTTTTTTTTTTTTTTTCCCGAACAGCACCGCCGAATCTCCGTGTGTCAAAGACGTCTGAGAAGTCGAGAAATCCACAGCCGAAGCAAAAGAAACGCGCCAGTAGGATCGCGGGAGCTCGCCGCCTCGCTCGCCCACCATGAACTTGACGTGCAACTCGACGTTGGAGGATCTTCGCAGTATGTTTGTTGTCGTCTTTTGTGTGCTTTTTTTTCAAAAGTCATCTATGCGTTTGATGCCTTTTCCGTGTGCTAACAAGTCAGTCTTGCCAACGTCCGAAAACAAAATCGTCGGCCCGCTGACTTTCCACAACCTGGCCCTGATCATCTCTGCCGCCTGCACACTCATAGCTATTGCTATGAGCTTTTTTCTTATCTTTATGCATGCGAATCACTACACCAAGCCCAACGAACAACGACAGTAAGTTGAAAGCAGAAGAGGGCAAACGAGGAGGAAGGAGAAAATGGCAGCACGGCTGAGTGAAAGCTGGAGGAGTAACTGACTGTTGTGTGCAGCATTATCCGCATTCTCTTTATGGTGCCCGTCTACGCCGTTGCCTCGCTTTTGTCGATCAAATACTACTGGCACGCCATCTACTTTCAAGTCATTAGCGACTGCTACGAAGCCTTTGCCATATCGTCGTTTTTCGCGCTCATGTGTTCGTACATTGCACCCGATTTGCACGAGCAAAAGAACTACTTTCGGCAGCTTCCCGTCATCAAGCCGTGGTTGCTTCCCATCAACTGGTTTAAGAAATGCTGCGGCGGCGAGCGCGGGCCGTGGCGCACTCCTCGCAGCGGCCTGACGTGGTTCAACATTATCTGGATTGGCATCTACCACTACTGCTTCATCCGCGTGACCATGACCATCACCGCCGTCGTGACCCAGTACTTTGGCCGATACTGCGAGAGTTCCAACCTTCCTGTGTTCAGCCACATCTGGGTAAGCATTTGGCGTTTTTTTTGTCATTCATGGATTTCTGGCGTTATTTGTTCTTTTCTGTCCTAACATTATACCAGATCATCGTCATCGAGGCTATTGCTGTCAGTATCGCCATGTACTGCGTCATTCAGTTCTACGTCCAGCTGCGCGCCCCGCTGGCCGATTACCAACCTTTCCTCAAGGTCTTGGCCATCAAACTGGTTATTTTCCTCTCTTTTTGGCAGTCTGCTGCCATCTCAGTCGGCACCTCCACGCTCAAAATCTTCAAGGCCAACAGCACGCTGGCCTATCCCGACCTCAAGGTCGGCATCCCTTCTATGCTCCTGTGCATCGAGATGGCGTGTTTTTCCGTTTTGCATTTGTGGGCATTTCCCTACAGGCCCTATCTTGACACCGCGCCTCTCACGTTCTATCCGGCGGCCGACCCGGACGCCATGAACAGCGTCTCGAAGCCGAACCAGCACCAGCCACGCAGCGGTGGTTTCTTGGGCCTCAAAGCCATTTTTGACGCTCTCAATATCTGGGATGTGGTCAAGGCCTTTGGCCGAGGCCTTCGCTGGCTCTTTGTGGGCATCCGCCACCGCCGCAGTGACGTTAGCTACCAGGCACCCATCAAGACAGCCGAGATGGACTTGGACGACCTGTCGCCCGACAGCTACCGCAAGCAGCACGGCGTGATGGGGGCTGGCATTGACACGTCGTACGGCTCCGCCATGAAGAGCACCGACCACCTGCCCATTGCCTCTCAGTTCCGCCGGAGCCGCTTCGACATGGTGCAGGTCGCTGCGGGCGGCCACGAGCCGGCGTCTGCGGGGGGTAGAGTCGGTGGCGGAGGTGGGGACGGCGTGCATGCGGTTGGAGGAGGAGCAGCAGTCGGCGGCGTTGTTGGCGATGGGCGGAGGCAGCCGAGCGACGAGGCTGCTGGCCTGATTGCATATGCACAGCCGATGTCGTCGTCGTCGGTGGCGCTGGACAGCAGTCCCGAGCGGTACGACGAGGAAGCGCGACGAGGAAGAGAGCGAGGCCGAGCTGCAGCTGGGGCTGGTCGCGGCGCATATCAAGACGAGACCCCGTACGACTCCCCCGAACGACGGTATGCAGGACGGGGTGAGTCTGGCCAGAGGCGAGGAGCTGCGCCGCCAGCAGCATCGTCAATACCTCCGGGGACGACGGAGGAAGACATGTCGTGGGGCGTGGCACGATGAGATACCGAAATTGATCAAGGGGCAAAGGGTTAACGACGTGATGAAGCTTTGAAGGGAGTGTCTTTGGAACTCTTTTTGTTTCGTTTTTTTGTACACTGCGCTTTCCTTTTCTTTTTTCTTTTCTTTTTCTCTTTTTCTCTTTTTCTCTTTTTCTCTTTTTCTCTTTTTCTCTTTTTCTCTTTTTCTCTTTTTCTCTTTTTCTCTTTTTCTCTTTTTCTCTTTTTCTCTTTTTCTGCTTCTTTTCCCTTTGTCTTTGTTTTCCTTGATCAAACGGTTCGGCTGGCCAGGACAGGAGTCTCGGAGGCGTTATACCCGTTGTTTAATGTTTTTGCTCTTTTGCAATGTCTCTTCCGGGTGGGCATGGAAAAGGAAGAGCGATCTTGGCACACCAGGTCAAAGGGGGATTTTATGCATGTAATGTAGATAGCATATGCAACTAGGTCGGGCATGATCACAAGATGAGTTGTATCTTGAAGGCTCTGGTTGCGCAAACAAAGGTTACTTGAGTACTTATTTGACGAGGCGGTCTGTCTATTTGCACTTTCTGACGCTGAACTGACTACATGCTGCAGACTCTCCCGTGATGTTGTGAAATTGCATATTTTGAAATTTTGAAAGTGCACATTCTCGTTTGAAAACCACATTTTCCAAGTGCACATTCTCGTTTGAAAACCGCATTTTCCAAGTGCACATTCTCGTTTGAAAATCACATTTTGACCGTTGCCATTTGCCTTTTGGACATAATCCAAATCCTAGATACCCTCCGAGGAGAATCGAAACTGTTTCTTACATTCTGTCGCTTCGACTTGCCATGCCAAAAAACAAAAAGAGATAAAACCAAAAAACCAAACAAAACTCCCCCAAATAGTTTCTTTAAATCTTACATTTTTGGTTTCTTTCCACAAGTATTTTTCTTCCTTTTTTCCTTTGTTATTGTTCCGTTTGAACTCTTTTCCACATCGATGGTATCTTTTTACAGCTGGCCCCAAATGATAAAACAGAAGGGAAAAAAAAAAAAAGACAGTAACGAAAGGCATTTGAAAGAGTAAATCAGAAAAAAGAAAGAATGAGAGGAGACCAGAGAGGACAGACGATGCAGTAGACCAAAACAAAAGCCAGAAATCTCCCGTCGACGTCTCATCGTCGCTGCTTCTTCTCTCGATCGCTGGCCAACGGCCCCAGCCCGTCGTCGCTGCGTCGCTTGCGGCTCCGATCGTCTCCCAAGCCTCCGCCTCCGCCTCGACCCAGACCGCCACCTCCGCCGCCGCCGCCACCGCCGCCGCCGCCCATGTTGTGGCCCATCATGTCTCGTCCTCGGCTGCCGCCGCTGCCTCCACCGCCTCCACCGCCTCCAGCGCCGCCTCCGCCGCGCCGCAGGTCTCGGCCCATCCCCACCGGCTCACGGTTGGGATCGCCGCCACTGCCTCCAGGCCCACGAGCATATCCCACTCCCCCTCCCCCTCCCCCTCCTACTCCTCCTCCACCTCCTCCTCCTCCTCCACCGCCGCCGCCACCACCGCCTGGCCCAAACGACTCTCGGCTCATCATGCGCCGCACGCCACCCATGGCACCGCCTGCCTGCCGAGGGCTTGGCGGACCCATTACCGAGAGGGCGGCTGGTGGTGGCGGTGCTGGCGGTAACTGGTGGTGCATGATGTGCTGAGGCGGCGGTAGGTTGCCGCCGCCTCCGCCGCCGCCGCCTCCGCCGCCAGCCAGAACGGACGCATCGGATCGTCGGTCGCCGCGGTGGTCACGGTGATCCCGGTGGTCCCGGTGGTCCCGGTGGTCGCGGTGGTCGCCATGGTCGCCACGGTCGCCGCCGCCGCCGCCGCCGCGATCACGATCGCCAGTCCGTCCGCCGCGGTCGCCGCGGTCCCGGTAGTCTCCGCCGCGGTAATCGCCGCCGCTGGTGCGGTGGGTCCTGCTCGCGTCCCGGTCGCCGCCGCCGCCGCCGCCTCGGTCGGGCGAGCGTTCGCGGCCTGAAGAGGCCCGGCCGCGGCCCATATTGGACGGCCCCTGGCCTTGGCCCTGGCCTGGGCCTTGTCCCGGCAGCTGCTGCTGTGGTGGTGGCAGAGATTGTTGAGATGCCGAAGGCGCCAGCGGCGACGGTAGCGGTCCGGGAGGCAGCCGGTCGTTGTTGCTGGAGCGGTGGTAGTCACGCCGGCCATTGCTGTTTTGGTAGTAGTCGTCGCCGCCGCCGCCGCCGCCAGCCGGGCCCCGATAGCCTCTGGAGCCATCGGTGCCGCTGCTGCCGCCGCCGGTTAGGACCTGCGCGTCGGACCCGGCAATGTGGCCGCGGCTGCTGCTGCCACCGGAGCCTCCGCCGCGACGGCTGCTGCTGCCGCCGCCCGAAATGGCGTCTTGGATGCCGCGGATCATGCGTTCCCGCTCGCCGCCCAGGGGCGCCGAGTTGTAGCCCGTCGTGGGCGACGGAAGCGCTGAGCCGCCGCCACCACCGCCACCGCCGCCGCCGCCCGATGCGCTGTTGCTGACCTCGTACGCGCCGCCTCGCGAGCGTCTCAGGCCGCGGGCAGGCCCGCTTGGCGGGGTCGACTGGAGGCTGCTGTTGTTGGCGTGGCTGGGGCCCGACCCCGGCTGGGCCAGAGCCGAAGACGGCGAAGACTGGGACGGAGCCGGCGGAGGGGCGGACGGAGCGGCAGACGCAGAAGAGGCCGAGGGCACAGCCGCAGGACCCGGGGCAGCCCCCGATGCAGGCGGCGACATGCGTCGTCCGCTGTTGACGTTGCTGTTGCTGCTGTCGCCGCCGCCCGGCAGGGGCGCCCTTGAAGACGAGGATGCGCTGCGGTTGCCGTCGCGGACCCGGGACGTCCTAGGCCCCGATGCCGACAGCGGGTCGGCCGTCGACGGAGAGGCATTGAGGCGGCCAAAGTTCAGGTCGTGCTGGTGCGGTGCTCGGCTGCCGTCACGCGCCCCGCGGTCGCTTCGGTCGTTGCGGTCGTTGCGGTCGTTGCGGTCGTTGCGGTCGTTGCGGTCGCCGCGGTCGCCTCGGTCGTTGCGGTCGCTCCTCTCGCTCCTCTCGCCCCTCTCGCCCCTCTCGCTGCGTTCGCCACGGTCGCCGCGCTCGCTGGTGCGGCGGCTGCTGCGTTCGCCCTCTCTCAGCGGCGCCGGCGGCAGCGGCGGCAAATGTGCGGGATGGCCGTCACGGGCGTCACGGGCATCACGAGCATCACGGGCGTCGCGACCGGTGCCTTGCGATGTGGCCAACAAGGCCGGTGGCGCACGGATGCCATGGCGGTCGTCTCTCTCTCGGTCTCGACCGTCGCGTGCCTCTCTGTTGTCTCGTTCTCGTTCTCGGTCCCGGTCCCGGTCCCGGTCCCGTTCCCGTTCTCGGTCTCGATGGTCCCGGTCCTTATCCCGGTCGCGGTCGCGGTCTCGGCCGCTGCTCCGGTCGCCTGGCACCGCCGCCGCCGCCGCTGCTGCTGCTGCTCCTTCAGCTGCTGGCGCTCCAACGCGAGGCGACTGCGTGCGTCCCGGCGTCCGATCGCGCTCGCGAGCCTCGTCTCGGCCAACGCGGGCCCGCTGGTCGGCGTTGCTGGCGGGGCTGTTGCTGCGGCTGTTGCTGTTGCTGCCTCGTGACGCGTCGGCGCCAATGAGCCGCGCCCGCTCGGGTTTGACGGCCAGCTGGGGCTGGTCGCTGGCTTTGGCTGCGGCGGCAGCAGCAGCAGCGGAAGAGGATCCCGATGCCGTCTGAGGTAGCTGCGCCGGCTGTGGCAGCTGCGAAGGCTGAGGCAACGGCTGTGTTTGCTGCTGCTGGGCGGCGCCGCTGCTGCGGCCAACAGCCTGCGCCAGCCGATCGCCGCGCCGTGTCGGCGTATTGTCGCCGCCGCCGCGGGCATTCCAGTCGCCGCCGGCGCGTTCGCCCGCGTTGCCCCCAGCGCCCCGTGTGCTGCTGCTGCCTGGCGCGCTCGGAGCGCCACCGGCACCCGAAAAGTCCCGCAGCGGCGGCCGGTCCTGGCGGAAATTGTTGTCCGGTGTCCGGAAGTCGCGGGGGTCGCGGTTGTCGCGATTGTCGCGGCCGTCTCGAGGATCGCGAGCATCTCGGGCATCTCGAGCATCACGAGCATCGCGAGCGTCGCGAGCGTCGCGCGCTTCGCGATACTCGCGCTGGTTGCGATGGTCACGAGGCTCGCGAGGCGTGCCACGCATATCGCCCCGGCCACCGTTGGGGCCCATGGCATTAGAAGGGGTGGCATTGTTGCCGCCGCCAATGTTGTTACTGGCGCCGCTGTTGCCGCCGCCGCCGCCGCCGTTGTTATTAGTGTTGGCATTGTTGGCACCACTATGGCCATTGCCGTTGCCGTTGCCGTTGGCATTGGCATGAGCGATGGCGCCAGTTCCGTTGCCGTTTTGTTCCACATGCGCCACAGGCTCCCGAGACGAGTCGCGGCGGTCCTGGTTGTTGTTGTTGTTGCCGCGCAGCTGGCCAAAGCGATGATCCGAGCCGTATCGACCGGGCACCGCCACGTCGGGCCGGTTGGGCAGGCTGTGCGAATGCGGCAGCGACGTCAGCGTCGACGGCTGCTTGGAGGCCTGGGCGTCAGGCCGTGCGGGCGGCGGCAGCGGAGGTCCGCCAGGCGTCGGCCGAGCTGCAGCCGCCGGTGTCGTCGGCGTCGGCGTCGCCGATGTGTCACGCTTGGCCGGCAGATCTTTGTTGTTGTTGCCGTTGTTGACAGCATTCGCGGCACCACCGCCTGCTGCTGCCGACGCCGCGTCTTTAAGCTCGCCGTCCTCGACTTCCATGGCTGTGGCCGATGCCGGTCTGGCGCAGTGTTAGTCGCTGGGAGCCCCTCTTTGTCTTTCCGTCTCCAGAGCAGCTGGCTGGGAAGCCCGTCTTTCTGTCTCTGCCTACACAACAGGCGCTTACCTGTTGTTCGTCCTGGGCTTGAACTCGGGCGCCGTTGGGCGGAGATGTGTCGAGCTCGCAGCTGCGGTGGCGGCCTCGGCCTCGGCGGCGGCCTTGGCTTCGTCGGCAGAAATCTTGGACGACTGTTTTGTCAGTTTGGTTTTTTTAGTGAGATCCTTTGACCTCCTCCTATTCCCGACAGGGCACGAGATCCTTTAACCTCCTCCTATCCCCAACAGGCCCGAGACCTTTAACCTCCTCTCCCAACAGGGCCACAAAACCTACCGCATTGGACCGAAAGGCCTGAACTAGGACCCATTTCGTCTTGCGCCGCTGCAGCTCCGAGTAGATGGTCTGGGCCGTGACCGACAGGTCGACGCGGTGGCCGGCCGAGTCGGCGGCGGCGGCGGCGGCGTTCGGCGACGCGCCGGACGGCGCCTTGGCGGCGGCCTCGCGGGCGGCGATGCGGCTGAGCTGGGCCGAAAACTGGCGGCCCATAAAGTCGACGGCGGGGAAGACGTCCATGACGGCCTTGAGCACGGTGATGGCGTTGCGGATGTGCATCCACTCTAGGTTCTCCAGACAGTCCTTCAGCGCTATGTTGAGGTTCTTATGCCAGCCATAGAGGAGGTCGCGGAACTCGGCGTGTTCGATAAACTCCAGGTCGCTTGTTGTGGTTGCTGGGGCTGCTGGGGCTGCTGGGGTTCCTGTGGCAGCGGTGGCTGGCGCTGGCGCTGGCGTTGCAGTTTCCGTTGATGGAGCAGTCGGGCCCGTCGCCGTCCCCGTCGCCGTCGCCGCCGTCGCTGCCGCCGCTTCAGCCGGGGTTGTTGTCTTGGCAAAGCCCAAACGGGTGCGCTTGCCAGTGCGCCGGTCGAGGCCGAGGCCCTCGGCCTCGTACACGGCCTTGTCGGCGTGCCACTTGGCCAGGTCGGCCAGGATCAGCTTGAGGAAGCGGCCGAGGTGCTCGGCCTCGTGCATGGTGCAGGTGAAGACGAGGTCGCGCAGGCGGTTGCTGGCAAAGAGCCGCTGGTACAGCGTCGCCAGGTGGAAGTGCGGCGTGCGGCTCTCGTGCAGAAACTTGACCATGCGGAAGCAGTACTCCGTGTCCGCCGCCGACAGCAGCAGCCGCGGCACCAGGCACTGCTCCAGCAGCACGTCGGCCGTGGCCGCGTTGGCCGCCGCCGCCGCCTTGCCCGACGCTGGTGCAGCAGACGAAGACGTCGTCGACGACGGCCGCAGCCACGTCTGCGCCTGCTCGACCAGCCGCTTCTTCGTCTTCTGGTTGCGCCGGCTCAGCGTCAGCATTTCCTCGGCAATCGTCTGGCGGTCTTTCAGCAGCGCCTCGGCTTCCTCGTTGCGCCGCAGGATGGCCGCCCGCGAGTTGTCCGCCGCCGCGCCGCCGCCGCTCTTGAGCGCGTTGCCTTCTTTCCGCAGCCGCTCGATCTCGGCGTCGTACCGCGCCGTCGGCACGGCCAGGTCGCCCAGCTGCAGGGCCCAGAACGTCACGTAGAACTCGGGGCTGAGGTGCCGCAGCGTGCGCGGCGTCAGCATCTCGGCCACGCTCTGCGCCAGCGGTTGCAGCGAGCCCAGGGGGGGTGGGGGTGCTGCTGCAGCTGCTGGTCCATCTGCCGCGTCTGTCTTTTCCACATCCATGGCCTCTGCGCCGCTCGTTTCTTCGCCGCTGGCCGTCGCCGTCTTTTCCGTCGTCTCCTTCTCCGCCGTCCCGCTGTCCAGAGCTCTGTGAAAGTCAAGGCCGTCGCGCCCAATCATAAAGGCCAGGCCGGCCTCGAGGCCAAAGTCGCGCATCAGCGCGGGGATGCCCGGCACCAGGGCGTCGAAGCGCGCGACGTTGAGGTTGCTGCGCAGCAGGTCCAGGTACTGCACGAGGATCTGGTGGGTGTCGTCGACGACGGCGGCCAGGTACTTGATGTGGGCGTCGCGGGCGGCCGGCTGGCGGTAGATGGCGGCCTGGCGGAACTGGGCCAGGTTGACGAGCAGGCGGCCGGCGAGGCGGGTGTCGACGAGGGCGCGGACGAGGCGCTGGGCGCTGACGCGCGAGGCAAAGCGGCGGTCCTGCAGGGCGATGAGGGTCAGGCGGCGCAGGGCGGGCCCGCCGGTCATGGCGTGGATCTGGGCGTCGGTAAAGTAGTCGAGCGCGGACACGTGGCCGCCCATGGCGAGGATGAGCTCGCGCAGGATGATGAGGTCGGTGCTGTTGCCCTGCAGCAGCTGGGCGTGCACGTACTGCACGAGCGGCGCCACGTCCATGTGGGCGTACGAGGCAAAGACCTGCCCCGCAAAGCGCGCCAGCGCCTGCAGCCACTTGCTCGTCAGCAGCACCGACGTCGCCTGCGTGCGGCTGCGTTGCTGGCCGCCCAGCGCGCTCATCAGCGACCACACCAGCACGTCGTAGCCGAGCACGGTGAAGTGGCGCGCGCACGACACGAACACGTCGATGATGTTGTCGTACACCTCGAGCTGGCCCAGCGCCACCTGGAAGACGATGCCCGGCGACGTCAGCGCCGTCTTGGCCAGCGCGCGCGCCATCAGCGCCTTGTTGTCGCGCGCGATCCGCCGCATCGTCGCCAGCGTCTCGCGCCGCGTCTGCTCAAACGCCCGCCGCAGCGCCGGCTGCCGCGCCGTCGGGCCCTCGTACCACTCCGCGTACATCTCGTAGCGCGTCCGCAGCGGATACTGCCGCACCATCTGCCACACCGCGTCCACGCACGCCGGGCTCTGCGGCACCAGGCTGAGCGCCGGCACCAGCAGCCGCTTCAGCAGCTCGTGCCACCGCTGCCGATTGCCCGCCGTCCCGTCCTCGTGCAGGCTCTTGGTCCCGATCGCCGCCAGCCCCATCACCAGCTCCGGCTCCTGCCCAATGTGGAACCCCGACACCCCCACCAGCGTGTGGCACAGCGTGAACACGTCGTCCGCCGTCTGGCACACCGGCACGTTGTCCACCCACTCGTCAAAGTAGAACCGGTACGCCTGCCCGTCCGACATGTCCAGCTTGTCCGCAAACGGCCACCGGAACGGCCGCCGCCCCGCCAGCTCGCTGCGCCGCACCCGCCCCTTGGGCATCCCGCTCTGGTCCACGTCCGCCATCTTGACCGGCGGACAGTCCGTGCGCGCGTCCGCCGCCTCCGCCGCCGCCGACCGCACCGGCCGCGCCTCGCCAATCATCTTGTGCAGCGACCGCAGCAGGATCCGGTGGATCAGCGGCAGGTACGTGTCCGCACACGTCTCCATGATCCACGGATACTGGCCCAGGATGAAGAGCGACTCCGGCAGCGCCCCGATGAGCAAAAGGTGCTCCAGCAGCTGGATCTTCATCTCCGTCGGCTCCGGCAGCGGCGGCCCCGCAGCCGCCGACGCCGCCTCCGTGCCAGAGGCTCCATTGTTTCCTGTCTCTGCTCCTGCCCCGGCTCCCGTCGCCGCGGCTGCCGCTCCCGCTGCCGCTGCTGCATCACCTGCAGCTCCTGCAGCGCCCAGCGCTCCCGGGGGACGCGGGAGGCCGGCGTTGCCTGGCAAGTTTGTCGTCGTCGTCGGCTCCGGCGACTCGTCCCCAAGCGCACCGGCCATGGCGAGCGCATTGGACGCCAGGCCCGGGCGCGACCGGCGCTCCTTTTCCTCAAACTCTTCCTGCTTCTTCTGGCGCAGCGCGTCCATCCGGTCGTCGGGCGGCCACAGGTGCGGCCACAGGTCGCAGAAGGAGATGAAGCCGATCTTGATCAGCAGCGCCGCCAGATACAGAATGTTGGCCGGCAGCGAGTCGTCCGGCCCGCGCGCCTCGCTGGTGTAGAAGCGCAGCTTGAAGCCCAGCACCTGCGCCGCCACGCGGTTGCCGCGCGGCGGCATCGTGCCCGTCGTCTTGATCCACTCCAGCTCGTGCTCGTCGAACCGCCGCTTGGCCGCCGCCATTGCGTCCGCCGCCGCCGCCCCATCGGCCCCGTCGCCGCTCGTCTGCAGCAGCCGCACCAGGTCCGGGTCCGCAATCTCGCGGCTGCCCAGCTGGAAAAAGGCCTGCAGATGCTGCTCGCGCGCCGTGTTCCAAAAGGCAGCGTCGCGCGCGAGCCGCGCCGCCGCCACCAGCGCCTCCTCCTGCTCTTCGTTGAGCGTCTGCTCCGCAACCTCCGGCTGTGCCCAGCGCGGCAGGCCGCCGAAAAAGGACAGGCCCGGCGAGGCGGTAGCGCTGCGGGGCCACCACGAGCTGATGCGCAGAAACTTGATGAAGAAGCGGAACTGCTTGACAATGGTTGCGGCGAAGACGTCAAGCGTAATGTCGAGCACGCGGCCGACGTCGAGATCAAACGTGCCGATGAGCCCCTTGACCTTCTCAAACGTGGCCCGCGCCGCATCAAACGACGTGGCCGGGTCCTGCACCGCGTTGGCGCTGCTCGTGTACAGCTCCGTCACCAGCTTGGAGAAGCCCTCGGACTCCTCGCGCAGCAGATTGTAGCTCTGCTGCCGGTACAGCAGGTTCGTCGAGAACCGGATGGCCTTGCGCTGGAACGTGTCGCGCAGCAGGCCCAGCCGCGTCAGAAACTCCAGGTCTAGCACCTGCCGCATCAGCGCCGCCGGCACGCCCGTGTGCACCATAAAGTCGCGCAGCCGCTCCGGCGCCTGGCTGCCCGCGATGCCCTCCTCCACCTCTATAAAGATCGACACGGTGTCGAGAAAGATGGTGCGGGCATCAAACGCGCCGCTGTCTTTGCCCTCCCCGTCTGCCATCACATCCTCCTCCTTGCTCCCATTGCCGCTGCCGCTGCCGCTGCCGCTGCCGCTGCTCTCGACAACGGCCTTCACCACAGCACCGGCCTCGGAGGCGTCCAAACGCCCTTCGATCGCCGCATGGAGCAGATCCTGAAAAAGCATGGAAACATCGAGCTCGCTCTTCTCCGCGCACCACCGCACGCCGCTCTCCGTGACCGCTTCGCGTCCGGTGTCCGCCCAGTCCGCCAAGCACTCGTCGGTCAATATCGTGCTCACAAAGCGAGGCGCCGCGACCGCGTCGGCTGTCGATTCCGCCGTCGCTGCTTCTTTCTTCGGTGCTGGCGCCGGTGTGCCTGCAGTTGCCGGGTGTGCTCCGTTTGCCGTTGCCGTTGTCGTTGCTGTTGGGGGCGCAGGGGGTGTCGGCGGCCGGGACGTGCCGGACACGGCCGAATCCTGCGCATCGCTGCGTCGGCTGCTCACGGACCGGCTGATGCGACCGCCGCCGCCGACAATGCCCGGGTCGTGCTGTCCAAGGCTGGTCTGTTCCGGCCTATGGGGTGCCGGCCGCACGCCGCCTTGATCGGCGGCGCCGCCTCTCTTCCGCTTGGGAGGCATCGTGTGCCGCGATGCGTCCTCTCCCAGCTCCGCCTCTCCTTCAAAGCGTTCTTGTTAATGACCCAGAACGTTGCATTTCAAAAAAAAAGGTAAAAAGGAAAGCGTGCGGCAAAAAAAAAAAAAAAAAAAAAAAAACGTGAGGAGATGTGGGGATGACGAAAAAAAAAGTGTCAGGTTTTCGGCAACCGAGATCTTCTGGCAGAGACTGGAAGTGATTGTTACGCACGGCGTCAAGAAAGGTAGGAAGGGTCGTTGTCTTGCAAGAAAAAAAAACTTTGCTACTTTGCTGATACAGCTCGATCGGTGCTGTCGGTAGACAACCGCAAAGTGAATGAATAGACACTGAACCGAGGCGATGAACAACGCAGGACAGAACCGTACAATCGACGATGGCAGTACTGGAAATGCGAAGAAAGAAGGTAATTAATCGCTTATGTCGACGATGCAAATCATGCAAGCCGGATAGGTCGCTGGTAGATGGGGGAACGAGCCGAAGCGTCAAAAGATAGCGAAAACGTAAGATCGACAGAAAAAACGGTTGGCCAAAGGCTGCAAAAGTCTTTAAACATGAACCGATATAGGGAGACGATGGTCGACTGGTAGACGGTACCGACGATACGAGAGAGTGCGAGAAGTGATGAAGAACAAAAAGCAAAAAACAAAAAAACAAGAACAAAAAAAGTGCAAAGGGGAACGACGACAACGGCTAGGCCAGATAAAAAAAAAGATGCAAGAAAGGAGACGCAGTCACACACAAAGAATGACACCCAGGATGTCGGTCTTGTTGGGTTGTGTGGCCTCTTCCCTCTTTGTCCTTCGTCATGCAGTGAGGCAGGTTAAAGGCAGACGCAAACGAGATGCGAAAAAAGGAACGAAAAGAAAATAGTGTGACGAGCTGCTCCCTTTCGCGTTTTGCTGGCCTGTGCTCTGCGCTTAGCTCTTTGTGCCTGTTGCGTTGCGTGGGTCCCGGGCACGAGCCACAGTTTGTGACGAGCTGCCGCACGTGACTGTGGCGGTGCTCTGCTCAGGTATGGATATGGATAGAAACGCACAGCCGGCGTTAGTGGATTGCGCCATCCGACAAACGGCGCTGATTTCCCAGTGAGAACGTCTTTTTTCTCAACTGCATGCGCGAGACTGACTCACACGACGATGGGCTGACACTCTTTTCGACCTGTTTTTCTTTTGTACCAATTCTGTGCTCGTCTCTCTCCATGCCATAGTTTTGCACTCTTTTCTGGCTCTTTTGCTGCCGTGTCTCTACAATCCATTCCTCAGTCGTAGTCGCCAATTCCTGAAGCAGATTCTTCAGTCTCTAGACCCCAGCAACAATGGCCTCGAATGGCGTCACCGCCGCCAGCCCCGCTGATCAGACGCGGCCACGCTATGGTCAGTTCTTTTTTTCTTTTTTCCTTTGTGCGTGTCATGGTTTGCCAGCTTGCTTTGCCGTCTTCTAGTCCGGTGGCTGAATACCTGCAAGAAAGATTACGCGGGGGGCAGCCGGAGAATCCGTTTTCGGCGTTGATTCCCGACCAGGAGATTGCCGTCGTGCCGTCGTTTACGCTGGAGTCGGGCGTGACGCTGCACAATGTGCCGGTGGCATACACCACGCGCGGGCAGCTGTCGCCCGCGGGCGACAATGCCATGGTGATCTGCCATGCGCTGACGGGCAGCGCCGACGTGTCGGACTGGTGGGGTCCGCTGCTGGGAGGGCCCGGCCGGGCGTTTGACGAGTCGCGCTTTTTCATCATTTGCCTCAACAGCCTCGGCAGCCCCTACGGCACTGCCAGCCCGGTGACGGCCAAGGACGGCAACCCCGGCAAGGGCCGCTACGGGCCCGAGTTTCCGCTGACCACGATCCGAGACGATGTTCGGTGAGTGGAGGAGGGGGGGCAACTGGCAGGCAACTGGCATGGTTTTTTTCTTGTCTGCATTCTCGTACTCCCGCTAACCGACAGTCTCCACAAGCTGATCCTGGATGAGCTCGGGGTGCGGCAGGTGGCGGCCGTGATCGGCGGGTCGCTGGGCGGCATGTTTGTGCTGGAATGGGCCTTTCTGGGGGCCGACTACGTGCGCAGCATTGTGCCGATTGCCACGAGCAGCCGGCACAGCGCCTGGGGCATCAGCTGGGGCGAGGCGCAGCGCCAGAGCATCTATGCCGACCCCAAGTACGAAGACGGCTACTACTCGTTCGACGACCCGCCCGTCACGGGGCTGGGCGCCGCCCGCATGGCGGCCCTGCTGACGTACCGCAGCCGCAACTCGTTCGAGTCGCGCTTTGGCCGCAACATCCCCGACCCCAAGCGCCAGCAGACCATCCTGCTGGCCCAGCAGAAGCCGCCGAAGCCGAGCGCCGACCCGCAGCAGCCTCCGCCGGTGCTCGACGCGCGCCGCCCGGCCTCGCCGGCCGAGGGCCATTTCCGCATCCACAACGACGGACACCGCATCAAGGAGAACCGCTTTGCGAAGGCGACGAGCGGCGATGACGTAGACGGCACGGGCACGCCCGACCCGCAGTTTCACGGGCCGCGGGCCGTGACTGGCAGCGATGCAGAGGGCGGCGGCGCAAGCGGGGCAGCAAACGGCTCTGCGGCAAACGGCGCTGCAAACGGCTCGGCAAACGGCGCTGTCGTCTCGGCGACGGCCACAGGCACCACAGGCACCGCTCCTCCTCCCAGGGAGAGCCTGACCGGCGGCGACGCGCTGCCGAAGCCGGCGACGTCGACGTACTTCTCGGCCCAGTCGTACCTGCGCTACCAGGCCAGCAAGTTTGTGCGGCGCTTCGACAGCAACTGCTACATTGCCATGACGCGCAAGCTGGACACGCACGACGTGTCGCGCAGCCGCGCGCCGTCGGTGGCCGACGCCCTGGCCATGCTGCCGCAGCCCACGCTGGTGCTGGGCATCGAGAGCGACGGGCTCTTTACCTTTGCCGAGCAGGAGGAGCTGGCCGCGCACATCCCCCATGCCCGGCTCGAGCGCATCGACAGCCCCGAGGGCCACGACGCCTTTTTGCTGCAGTTCGAGCAGGTCAACCGCTACATTCTCGCCTTTTTGCGCGAGGTGCTGCCGGACATCATGGGCAAGCCCGGTCGGGCACTGGCGGCGGCGGCGACAACGGCGGCCGACGGCAGCAGCGGCAGCGGCTCTGCGGCCAACACAGAAGAAGCCTCGGTGGGCCAGCTGACCAAGTCGAGCACGTTTGGCGAGGCCGAGGTGGACGACATCACGGCGTGGTAGAGGAGAAATATATGGGAGGAGAATATATGGCCGAGAAGAACCTCTCAGAAGCGGAACAGCAGACGGCTGCCGTGGCGCTTTTCTGCTTTACCTGTGAATCCACCAAAAATAAAACGGGCGACATTCGATCTTTGCTAATATAGAAGCCCAGGAGTGCTAGACATGAAAAATCTTTTCCACCAGCCATGGATTGAAACATAACTTTGAACTTTGTGACAATCTTTAGGGCTGAACGACCGTCTGCCAGTCTGCCATCTTGCAGTTTAACTTTTTGCTTGTTTTGTACCCTGTAGTCTCGAGTCAGTTGGAACCCCAACTTGGGGCTCTGTCGCCGATTGTGCCCGCAGAAGCCGTAATGTTCCTGCTGCCAGTCACTGCACAGCTTTTGGCACATAATCCGGGCCCGGAATATTGGGTACTACATTCTCCCAGGTTGAGGGTCCTCTTTAAAAATGTCAAAGAGTTTCTTCGGAAGTATTCATTGCGCAAAATAAAAGTGCGAACAATTCCGAGCCTTTGTTTATGTTCTAGGTTTTTGTATACCCGCAGTTTGTATATGGGACAAGGTGACGTACATCTCGCGGCAGGCCAGGTGCGAGCCGGTGCACATGCACGAGCCGCCGCCAAAGGCAAATGCTGCTGGGTGCCGGAGTCCTATAGAATATTGAGGAAACGCTCAGGGCGGCGCCCTGGGGCTCCGACAGGACGGCGATGCTGAGCAGAATGGCGGCGGGCGTGGTGTCGAGGCCACCGGCGATCATGGTGAAGCAGAAGGACTTGATCTCGGCTGGGATGTTAGCATGGGGTGTTCTGTGGCGGCGTTGGGCTGCTGGGCTGTTGAGCCTTCCAGTGGCGTCTTTGTCCGTGCTGAGGCCGTTCCTGCTGCTGCCATTGGCACCGCCCACATACTCGGCAGATGCTTGACGAACGGCACGTCTGTGCGGTCCCAGAGAAGCAGCAGCAAGAAGGCAAGGGCAAGCAGGAGGCCGGCAACGGGTGCTAGACGGCTAGAAAGCACCAGAGACAGCGGGCTGCCTGGCACAGTCTACAGCGCATTCGGAAGCGACTCGTCCATGGCGACGACGAAAGCCTCAACCGACATGCGGCGGAAGAGCAGACCAGGTACAGGTGCTCCTCCAGCCATGGGCAGTCTCCCGGTGTATCAGCACCATGGTGTCTTTGAAATACCACGATTTCGCCAGCTTACTCAACCAAACGGCTGTCTCAAAACAGTCAAGGCTCTGGCAGTTGCCAAGACGCCAAGACCGCCGCGACATTCGGCGCATCGGCCTAGCTCATCCGCTTCCCCACACACTAATTGGCACCTGGGGACGATGAGCCGAAATGAGCGGAGAATGGCGACATGCGAGCGGGGTTGCCTAGTGAGCCGAGGGATGTCCAGCATCGTTGCTCTTTGCTTCCCCGGATTCCTAAATGCCTCTTTTGCTGTCCTGGCACAGAAAACGATCTCTCCAGCCCCAACTGCCATCACTGCCGTTGTTGTCTTTTACGTTATTGTTTTTGCACAGGCTCTCACTGAACAAGCCACCATGTCCAGTCCCACCATCGTCTTTGTCCCCGGCTCCTTCACCCCGCTGTCGGTCTACCAGTCGCTCTTTGACAGCGTCGGCCAGGCCGGCTATGCCGTCGAGGGCGTCTGGCTGCCCAGCATTGCGGCCAGCGCCAGCAGCGACGACAGCGCGGCGGCGCCCTCGCCGCCGCCGACCATGTACGACGATGCCGAAGCCGTTGCCCGGGTGGTCGAGCGGCTGGCCGACCAGGGCCGCGACGTGGTCCTGCTGGGCCACTCGTACGGCGGCATCCCCTTGACGCAGGCCACCAAAGGGCTGGCAAAGTCCGAGAGGGCCGCACAGGGCAAGCCGGGCGGCGTGGTGCGCCTGGCGTACATGACCTGTCTGGTTGCCGGGCTGGGAGAGTCGGCCGCGACGCTGCTGGCCCGTCTGCCGGGCGGAGGGCCGCCGATGCGATTGGATGTAGGTGGTGCACTGCAGCGCTTGTTGATCCATGACTCTGCCTCGCTCTCTGACACACAAATTTTCCTCTTCGTCCCTAACGCTATCAACATAGGAACACGGCTGGCTGAACCTTGACGACTTCCCAGCCATGGCGGCCCAGATCTGCCAGCTTCTGCCGCCGGACGAGGGCGTGGCCGTCGTCGGCCAGCTGACGAAGCACTCGGCCCAGAGCTTTGCCGGCGAGCTGACGCACGCCGGATTTCAGCACATCCCGGCGTCGTATCTGCTGTGCGAGCAAGACCTGACTCTGACGCCCGACCTCCAGCGGTACATGATTTCCACCATCGAGACCGTTAGCGGCCGGCCGGCAGACGTGACGTCGGTCCAGGCCGACCACTTCCCGACGATGACGGGAGCAAAGGAAACGGTCGACTGGGTCGTCAAGGTTGTGGAAAAGGCAAAGGAGAGTGGAGCGTAGTGTGTGTATGGCGTCGATGCACTATGAAGCTATAAGCTGAGCTTGAGTTGCCTTGTACTAGGTTCAGTACGAGTACAAAATTGACATTTCTAAACGAAAGCTAAAGTGCTATATATGCGAATGCTGTGAGGATGCAAGCTTGGCCTGGCAGTCTTATCCCTTACAGTGACGTCTCTTTCCTGTCAACATCTCTCTTCAGCCACGGCAGCTCCGGCGCCGGCACAATGGTGCCGACACAGTCGCCAAAGCCGACGAGCGCCCACTCGTTGTCGCCGCAGCAGCCGCGCATGGTCACGGTGTCGCCGTCCTCCAGAAAGGTGCGCTGGATGGTGGGCGACAGGGCGACCGGCTGCTTGCCGCCCCAGGAGGCTTCGAGCAGCGAGCCGCGCGAGCCGGGCTCGGGGCCGCTGATGGTGCCGGAGCCGAGCAGGTCGCCGACAGCCAGCGGACAGCCGTTGATGGTGTGGTGGGCAATCATCTGGGCAAAGGAGAAGACGAGATTGCGGCTGCTCGTGCGCGTCAGGGTTGCCGAGTGGCCGTTGGGGGCTGGCAAAAGTCAGCAGGCTGGTCTTTGAGAGAGAGAGAGAGAGAGAGAGAGAGAGAGGGTGGAAGAAGGGAAGAGGGAAACCCACCGGTCAACTCAACCTCGAGGCGGATGTCGTAGACGTTGTCCTTGCGCGACTCCTGCAGGTACGGAAGCAAGTCGGTGTCGTTGGGCAGGGCAGGAACGCGAAAGGGGTCGAGGGCGTCTTTGAGCACGACCCAGGGGCTGATGGTGGAGGCAAAGGTCTTGGCGTTGAAGGGCCCGAGGGGCACGGCCTCCCAGGCCTGGATGTCGCGGGCGGACCAGTCGTTGAGCAGGACGAAGCCGAAGATGTGGTGGTCGGCGGCGTCGACGGCGACGGGCTCGCCGAGGGCGTTGGGGCGGCAGAGCAGGGCGCCGAGCTCGAGCTCGATGTCGAGGCGGTGGCAGGGCCCAAATTCGGGGCGGACGGCGGCGGGAGCGGCGGCAGTGGCGGCGGTGGCGGCGGTGGCGGCAGTTGGCAGGAACTGGCCGAGAGGGCGGCGAACGGGCGAGCCGGAGACGAGGACGGAGGAGGCGCGCGAGTTGTAGGCGACGGGCAAGTGGAGGTAGTTTGGCTGCAGAGCCTTGGCCGGGTCGCGGAAGATGCAGCCGCAGTTGTAGGCGTGGTGCTTGCCGGCGAAGAAGTCGGTGTAGGCGCCGATGCGCATGGGCAGGTGCAGCGTGAGGCTGCGGTGGTCGCGCGGCAGCAGGCAGGCGGCCCGGGCGGCCGCGTTGTCGCGCAGCAGCGCCGGGAACGGCGTGTCGTTAGCAAAGATCGCTTGCAGGTACCGGCGGACCTTTGCGTGCACGGCCTGGCCCAGCGCGGCAAAGTCGTTGAGCGTCGGCTGCGCAAAGGCGGCGGTCACGGTCGAGAGCGGTGTGCCGGCGACGTTGTTGGCGTCGTCGGCGTCGTCGTCGTCGGCGAGGCTGGCAAAACCGCCATGGCCGGCAAAGGCGGCCAGGTCGAGCACGTGATCGCCGATGGCGACGGCAGCGCGCGGGGCCGGCGCGGCCGGCGTCGACACGATGCCAAAGGGGATGTTGGCGCGCGAAAACGGCGAGCCCTTGGGGATGGCGAGCCAGCTGTCGGAGGCCATGGTTGCAGATGGAGGTGGCCGGGTGTTTGCAGCTGAGCGTGTCTTGTCCGCTGAGGAATGCAGGAGGTATTTACAGCTGGGCGTGTCTTTTCTGATGCTGCTATGCAAGGTCGCTTGAAGTCGAGTGTAAGCTCGGGAAAGGCGCAATTATCAGCGAGGGACGCCTTGCTGCTTAGCAGGGCTTGTACAGAGTACGGACTAGGTAAGCTTTCTTTTGCCGGTCATGCATCATTTCCCGAGTCAGCATTTCCCGAGTGGTCCATCCGCCTTGGAGCGGGGATAGCGAGCGGGAAGAGTGGAGATAGTGAGCGGACAGAGAGCGGAGAGAGCTCAGATAGCGAGCGGACAGAGTGGAGAGCGGAAATCCCGGCGGATGCTCCGAGTCAGCGCAAGCCCACCGGGAAACGCTTGTGCCTGCAGCCCGTGCGGCCGACAGTTGGCCATGCCAGGGGCAGAAGGAAAGACCAAGACTGAGAGACTGCTGGCGCCAGCAGCCTTTGTTTCCGTCGCCTTGTTCCTCAGCATGGGGTGATCTTGAGTGATCCAGCGCCTTTCCCGAGCCTTTCCGACATAGAGAATATATAAGGAGGGACGATTGGAGCAGAGATATCTAGCGGCTCGTTATCCTACCTCGTTCTAAAACTGCGCATTCTATAAAACTCAAACCAGACTTGGGATACAAAATAACTTTCGTTTTCTGTCTTTAGGCTGTAGCAGTATTACTTTATTTTCTCTTTTTTCCTGCTATAAGCACTCCGCGCTGCCTTGCCTTGACGACCAGTCGTGTGCACCAAAATTAACACTCCCAGCACCCTACCCGCCTCTTTGCCCAGTGCTCACGCTGGAGAGTTCGGATGCACTCCGCATTCCGTCTAGCCTCGCTTAGCCTCACCAGCCTCCACCGTCTCCGCAGCCGTAGAGTCTCCTTCCATTCGTAAAGCCTCAACCTCAAGTGTCGTATTCACTCCAACTCCTCCTCCTTCCCACTTCACATCTTGCCCACCCATCACCTCTACCACTCCAAGTCCCTGCTCTGGTCCGATGCACAGCCGCCTTTTCCCTCTTTTGTCCAGTCGTAGATGCCGCCGCGCTCGAGAAAGGCCGCCTCGTCCCAGAAGACGCTGCGCAGGGCCTGCTGCACGCCCACGTCGACGATGGGCTGGGACGGGGCGCGGCCGGTCCGGTCGAGAAAGCGCAGGTACTCGTCCAGGATCAGGTAGCTCTTGGCCATCAGGCGGTTGGGCTCCGGCACGAGGCTGGGCTGGCCGCGGTGGCGCTGGCAAAAGGCATTGAACTCGGCATCGCTGATTGTGAAGTCGTAGCCGTTGCGGAGGGGGGCTGGGGCGGCGATGTTCTTGTCAGAGACGGCTGTGTCTTTGCCAGGGCTGGCAGCGTGTTTTCCAGGGGCGTCGCCCGCATTCTCGCCCTGCACGATCAGAACCTGGAAGCACTTCCAGCGAAAGGGCTGCAGGCGCTGGATGTGCTCGTTCATGTCCTCGGCCCAGTTGAGGCGGTTGACGACGGTGTTGAGCTTGAATTTGATGTGCAGCTCGCGGCACCAGTCGGCAATGGCAAAGAGCCGGCCCAGCTGCTCGTCGTCGCCGCGGCCAATGGCCCGGTTGGTTGCCGCATCAAACGAGTCGCAGCTGACGGCCAGAATGTCAACGTGGCGCGCGTGCTGCTGCAGCCACGCCCGCCGGACCCTGCTGCCGTTGGTCACAATCGACACCGACTCCAGCTGCAGCGTGTCCTTGCAGAAGGCCACCATGTCGCCCAGAAAGCGCGGATACAGAAACGGCTCGCCCCCGGCAAAGTTGATCTTGCGCATGCCCGCCGCCCGGAGCAGCCGCAGCGCCTGCTTCGCCCGCTCCGGCGTCTCCACGTGCGACGTCGTCGCCGTGTGGAAGCAGAACCCGCACGTCTTGTTGCACTTGCGCGTAAAGTGGTAGTTGACCGACACCGGCACCACGGGCTTGCCGGTGCTCAGGCGCAGCCACAGGCACTGCGCCTTCGTCAGGCACCATGCCACAACGATCCAGCCCAGGGCCATGCCGGCCAAGACCTCTAGAACCTGTACAAGAGCCATGGCGCTGTCGTGCCGAAAGACCAGATACAGTCTAAAGAATAAAGAAACGGTTTGAATAAACAGGGCAATAAAGAGGTCAGACTCAAAATCTGAGGTCACAAGAACTAGCAAATTTGACAAGAAGCAACAAACAAGAGCTGATCAACAAAGAAGCATAAGAAGAAGTGCACATAAACAAGTGGTTGACGAAACATCTCACCCTGACCTTCTCAGCACTGAATTTGAACAAACAAGCCCTAGAACACAAGAGAACTAGAGGAGACTTATGTTTACCCCCTGGCCATACGTTCCGGGCAAAGACAAACAACGAATGGGCTTCGTTCGTTTTCGTGAGGCGGACCTGTCTTATTGGCCCGATTTTGGAATGGCAAGGTAGGCCTCATTGCATCGAACGTTCGAGCACCGGCACGGGTGGCCTCCAACGCACCCTGCAGGAGAATAAAGAGAATTGATAGAGCAGACTTGATTTCTTACCACTTTTCCTTGCTTCTCTCAGCCGCTGCCCTCCTTCTTCGTCCGTCTCTCGTCCTGCTGTTGTCCTGTTGTCCTCTCGTTCTTCCTGACAACTAATTTCTGGGATACCGTTATCCTTGACGTGTTTTTGTGACTGTCTGGACACCATGGATGCGCCGACCCCCATCGTCTTTGTCATTGGAGCACCCGGGGCCGGCAAGGGAACGCTGTGCAAAAAGCTGGCGAGCGACCACAATCTGAGGCACATTTCCGTGGGCGACACTCTGCGTGAGACTGTCCAGTCACCCACTGCTGACCCGGCTCTGCTGGGATACATCCAGAGGGCCGAGCTGCTGCCCACCGACATGCTGTTCTCCGTGCTGCGGCCGCTTCTTGTCGACGGCAACGGCGTCACGCCGCCCCGCCGCATCCTCCTTCTTGATGGCTTTCCCCGCCAGCTCGATCAAGCCTTGGCATTTGAGCGAGAGGTAGGCCTAATCCGACGTCGAAACGCAGACCCGGAGACGCATTCGCGCTGCCTCGGACTGCTCAGCCGCATTTTAGCTGACCCGTCTGCAGTTTGGCCGTCCACAACTGGTTCTCTTCTTTGACTGCCCCGGAGCCTTGGCAGAGAAACGGGTGCTTGAACGTCGCGTGGGCCGGTCCAACGACCTCGCAATGTTCCGCAAACGGTACAAGGAGTTTACTGAGCTCAACCCGCCCGTCTTGGACTACTACAGATCCCAGGAGAAGCTACTCTCGGTATGGCAGCCAGGATCTTTTTTTCTTTTTTCTATTTTCTATTTTTTACGTTTTATTTTTTATTTTTTTGGAATTGCCACTCTAACGACAGTCTAGATCGACACGAGCGGGCCGACCGAAGTATCGTACAAGAAGCTCCTGGACGCTCTGCACGCCAGACAGGACACAAAAGAAGTTTGGGGACTATAAGCCATGACGGGGATGATGTGAAGACGGAGATGGGAGATGGCTTGAAAGATTTGTCTGACGAGGATCACTTCACTTTTATGCGTCGATCTAGACACGTTGGGGTTGGAGATACGACGTTTGCGTATCAGACTTGAAGACAGTTGCATTTCCACGCTCTATCAAGTGCATTTCCACGCTCCATCTACCGAAACCATCACTCATCGTATCGCAGCGACCGCTGCAACTGCATCTTCTCAAAGTAGGCCGTCAGCTTGCCCTTGGGCTCGCCCGGCGCAAACGCCCAGGCATACCGCTGCATAAAGGCGGCAATGCGCTCGTCCATCTCCTGCATCATCTGCATCTTTTCCTGCTCGGCCGCGCTGTCGCCGTCCTCTTGCGCTTTGCTGCCGTGCGCTGCGCCTGTCCATTCGCACTGCAGCTCCACCTCGCCGACTTCGTGGCCGAAATCCATCGTGTCCAGGACGATGCGGAAGGCCTCGTCGGCTTGCCAGGCGGTACGTCGCGTGGTGAATGCAGCAACGGGCGCCAGTCCGAGACCAAGACCGTTGGCGTCGTCGCTTAGCCACCTCGGCTCCGTCCCGTCCCTATGGACGCCCCCCCTGCCATCTCCATCTCTGCCGCTGCCCAGCACCCGCGCCAGTCGCGCAGAGACGGCCTGCTTGCCCTGCACCTCTTCAAACCGCGAGTTGATAAAATCGCCGCCCTGCCGGATCTTGGCTTGCCAGGTGCCGTTGCGCTGCCGCACCCAGGCGCCCGCTGCGGCCAGCTGGCCGGCCCGGTCAAAGTACGTGTCGTGGAGCACGGTGCTCGGCAGCTCGTGCAGACTCTGAAACGCCGGCACGCCGGCGTGCTGCGTCAATCTGGGCACTGCGAGAGCCCGAAACTTGCGCTCGACCTCCAAGACGAGCGGACGGCAGGACGCCATCGTGAGCTGCAGATTCGGCAATGCTGGGCAGTCGCCGAGGTCCCAGGTTGCTAGTTGTCAAGGACACAGAAAATGCAGTGTTGGGGCTCTTGTGTTTCTCGTATTACTGCCTCTGTTGTCTGACCGCTCAATGCTCTTCAGAATCTGCTTCTCTGTGCTTCTCCCACTCAGGTAGGCCTCACTTGCTTATCTAAGCTATCGCGTCCCCAAAGCGGCATATTGCACATGGGAAAGTAAGACTGACCTCAGCTCGGCCCTTGATAGCCGCAGAGCGGAATGGTTGATGAAAGACGAGGCAGTATGTTGCCCATCCATTGTTGTGGGAATTCGTAAGGCTGTGAACAGGAATATGATGTCGTGCCTCATTGGTGGATTGATGGTGTCCATCCAGTGAACTAAGATGGCAGATGGTCCCTGGCCACCACACAGAATTAAGCAGCCGGCGAATCTGCCAGTGCCGAGGAGAGTTTGGCATAAATTTAATAAATGCAATTTTTACAGCCGAGCAGGTCTTTCCGTCGGCTCGGCGACTTGAGTCGGTCGCACGTATAGCGGCTACTGGGCTTTTCATTACTTTAGTAGGTAGGATCACGCATTCTCCCACATACCATATCACGCAAAGAAAAGAACAAAGATAAACACAAAACAATATACGTCAACATTGAAACTGGCCTTGTAAAGCAAAGTTTAGGACCATGTTATGTTCAATCAAGGCCAGGCTGTCCAACATTGACTTGTTTTCATGGCCATCGCTTGATAAGTACAGCCATTATAGAGGACTACCCTGTCCCATCTCCCGCCTTTTGACAAGAGCTGTATACGAAATTCAACACACAGACACCCAAACCAGAATCCTTGTCCACTGAGCCCGACGCTCCACAACTCAGGCCTCCCACCGGTACTCCTGCTTGGCCCGCGGCAGCAACGGCCGGAGCGCCATGCCATAGTCGCCGGCGTTTGGTGTTCTCAGCAGGGTGTGGATATGGAACTTTGCCGGCTCCTTGTTGTTGAGGAAGACGCCCGAGTGGTGGTCAAACTCGATGATGACAACAGGGCTCTGGATGCGGTAGTAGAAGGGGTCGTCGTCGCCGAAGCCGCCAATCCAGCACCAGTAGGTCTCGTGGAACCAGCTCTTGATCTGCTGCAAGCGGTTGCTGAGCGCCTGGGCCGGCAGATACGACAGGTATTCGGTGCAGATGTCGGCGACCAGGGCCTGCTGGTCGGCGTCCATGCTCGACACGAGAATGCCCTCGTAGGGAACGACGCGGTTGTCGCGGTACGCGCCGCACAGGTGGCGCTGGTCGTCGTGGTTCCAGCGGCCCCACGGCATGGCCGGGTCCTCCATCAAACGGTACACCTGGGCCGTCTGCTGCTGCGCCGGCGGCAGGCTCTGCATCAGTTTCAGGCCCAGGGCCTCTTCGCGGTGCAGGATGCGCGTGCCCTTGTAGGGCCCGTCGTCGATCAGATTGGGCTCCGCGCCCGTGAACCAGGGCGAGATGACAATCTGGGTCTGACAGTAGAAGACGTTGAGGCACAGGTGGTGGCCGTAGAAGGAGATGCCCCAGGGCGTCGTCGTCGACGGGTCACCAAACAGCACAAAGTTGTACGAGTACTCGTTCATGATGTTGGGCGCCTCGACAATGTCGCCAAGAAAGCCGTTCACGCGCATGGCACCCACCGCCTTGGCATAGCCCTCGGGCGAGAGCGTCCGCTCCAGAACCGCCATCACGGCAGCCCTCTGCTCGGCGGAAATCTCCTCGAGCCGGATGCCCTTGTCGCTGAGGAGGAACTCCGGGTTCGACCACGTGCGCCATTCGGGCGAGTCGATGTGGTAGCTGACAGCTGTGCGCTGCTCGGCCGTCAGCAGGGCCAAGAGGCTGTTCGCAGCAGACACAATGGCATCGATGGGGATGCCGTCGTCGTGCAGATCGAAAAGACCCGACTGGATTTTGCCTGGTGAGAAGTGGACGATGAGCCAACATGACCCATTTACGAGATTTATGAAGGGGGGAGGAGGGAGGGCGGACAAAAGTGGATCAACTCAAGACCAATCTCAACAAAAGTCAGCATACCGTCGTGCGAGATGCCCTTGTACGGCTCCTTTAAAAGATTTCGCCAGTGGAGATAGAGGCCGTGCAGCCATGGCGGTTGTCCACCCTCGATGAATGCCCTGGCATACTCTCGCGGCGTCTGCCCTTTCATCACAGTAAACCGTGGCAGGCTGAGATCGGGAACATACTGGCGAAAGGGGCTGTCGGGCACCCCTGTTGACTGGAGCGCCATGACGATGGCAAATGCGCAGAGCAAGGCGCAAGAATTGAGTAGTCCTTAGTTCCGACAAGCTGGTGGAGGGGTTTGGCGATGTAGCTCAAAAGTTTATTGAAGAACCTCCAGCTGTCGGGAGAGCCAAAAGCTCAAGAAACACAGCTTGTCCTCCTCCTCGCCCTGTTTAGCGAGGCTTGCTGTGGAGGGTTGAGAGTTTGCAAAGAGGTTTAGCAACCAAGGCAGCCGAACTCCGTAAATAATACGGACGCCGGCAAGTTCGTAGCGCCACGTGTCAGCCCACTTTACCCCAACTGCCTCCCCTCTCCAATTCATCCGGCTACCAAGAGCCCGCAGCCAAGGAGTATGATCTCGGAATCTCGGCATCCAATTATATCGCATCTATCGGTCTGCTCCCGACAACTCGTGGGAACGCTTCGCTGCTCCAGCTCGGGGAAGACGTCATCTCTACGCCGCTAACTACGGCGTACTGGCAAAAGGTCATGCAATAATACTGCCAGCTGTTGACCTGCATCATCGTCGCCATTCGCGGCGTCGGTGTGTCTGCCAGCCGTTCTTTGTGCAATAAGCGCTTGCCATTTAGCATCCAAGAGTGCTCGTCCAATCTTAATAAGATGTAACAGACAAGGCTGGGTAGCAAAATAGCACCCCAGTCTTCGTTACAGATCTCTCTCGCATTGATCTCTGGGTATCATACATCCAAGCGACAATAGCATACACTATCCCACAAGCAGCAAAAAGAAAAACCCCACATTGCGCGCCCCAGGCGAAGAATGGAAGCAACCGCCCATAGCCTCCGCAGTTGCTCGCCAGCCATCTTCATCCATTATCCCTTCTCATTTTGATCCTTTAAGGCTTTGCGACAGTGCTTGCTGCCTTTTTTGCCTCCTCCGCCTTGCGCCTTAATCGCTCATCCACCTCGGCCTTGTACTTTGCAAAAGAGAGATCTTTGCGGGGAATGCGCCGTCGTGCTTCCTCCGCCGTCGTCTCGCCGCGGCATATTTTCTGCCACTCGAGGCAGACTTTGACGCGTGCCGTGGGCAACATGACTTTGTCGATAAGGTCCAAAAAGAGTTGGTCTTCGGGCGGGAGCCGATCCAGTAGGGGTTCCACGATGATAGGTTTGACTACTCCTAACTGTAATTGAACGTATGCCACGATGTACCAGTTGTGGCCAGACTGCGGGAAGTGATGGGCGTATAGACTTATCAGGGCTTTATAGCCAGTTAGCCTTCCATTCTTTTCATGTTGCAGTGTTGTGAGACGGCGGTGAGCCCAGGTACAGAAGCAAACTAAAAACGTACCGTCCAAATAATGAAGCTTCGTAGGAAGCCGTATATGGTGCTGAGCCAGACGAACGGTGTTTTTTTCGTAGTTTTCAGGCTCGAGATGATGATGCCAGGAGCTGGCAGGGACAACGTGAACGAGAATGGGGTCGGGCACGTCGTGGACGCCGGCAAAGAGAAATCCCGGCCAGTCGTCGTGTTTTTGTGCCCAGGTAAACTCGGTGTGAACAAAATCGAAAAGGCCGTTGGCCTTCAGCACCGCTCCCGCATCGCCAAGTTGTGGGTCGTCTACAGCCGCGTAGATATTGCTGATCACCACTGGATATCCCACGCACTTGGCGACAACATCGCCAACGAGACAATGGCGAATGCCCGCATCCTCCAGAGTGGTCGAGATAAAGGCCGGAAAACTAAGTTCTCATGGATAAACAGAGTTGGCTGGCGAATAGTCAGTGGCCACGTCAGGTGGTTTGTCTTCGGACTCCATTTTCGCAATGTTGGATTGATAGAACTGGTTGATGAATGGAGGAAAATGAAAGTTTTTTCTCATCAAATTTTAAGCCTTGGGTGACTCATTTCCGAAGTGGTCGTGCCTGCCCCTCAGTGGTGCCTAAAGCACCAACTGAGGGAAGGCACGACTAACCCCTTACACAGGCACTTACGAGCAGAACAACAACTTCCAACAATGTTTATGCTCAGTATGAATACAGTCTCAGCCTTCACCGAAGAAAGAGCCGAAATAAAATACAACAATAACCATCAACCAATTTCTCTTTCGTCGAAAGAAGGCGATATCTACTGATGAACTACTCTATCAAGCCCGCGCAGTGATCTTTTCCCATCCTCTAGTTCTTGGTTCATCAATTTGCCTTCTCTCACCTTACTTCAAAGTGATTTTTTCGGGTCTTTGTTTTCTTTGTTTACTTAAAACAACAACAACATACCAAAGCGTTTTCTTTTCTGATCAGATATTCTGTTGTTGTTGAGCAAAACCCTCCTCTACGCTCTTTATGCGAATTTCTGATCTATGCTCAACTTTGGATCAATAAGACTGGTACGCTAAGATTTTTTTCAAAATCCGTTAAATACGAATAAAAAGATGGCGGAAAGAGACGTGCTTCACAAACCGGTGCTGCAGTGCGTCAAGCAGGGTTGAAGAAAATACAGGACAAACCTGGATTCTCGTCGGTGGAGCGGCCGGTGTTGTCGTCGGGAGCGAGAGGTACACCACAGACATCGACATCCTGCTGCCTCGCGCCACGCACGTGCAAGATTTTCGTCAGCGGCTGATGGGCGCGAAAGAATTCCGGGTATCCAATGGTGTGCTCGAGTTTCACGGCGAAAACGTTATGACTGTCGACCTCCTGACAAACGTTGTCTTGGACAAGACATACGAGGATCTGGTCAACAGGAGCTTTGGTGCCGAACCTTGATGTGGCGCTAGCGATAAAGATTCACTGTTACTACGCCCGCCAGGACGACGCCAATGGCGAGCGGGAAAAGAAGGCGACCTCCATGACGTGGAAACGTATGCGGCCATGATGCGGAGCCAGAACTTGACGATTTCGGAGAGCGTGGCTGCCGCCTACCGAACTGGGCACTATAACATGCTCTTAATACGGATGAATACCGAACATCTAGATGATCTTATCGCAGTTGGCGCACAGAAGCTAGTGTGCCCATGGGACGAGGACACGGACGAGCAAAAGGAGTATTTTTCATACTTTATGCCAGACAGAAGTTGTCCCTTGACTGGAGAGATGTTTAAAGAAGACGACAACGAAGATGATGCGGGGGAAGAACCAGGAGAGAAGGATGAGACGCGTTAGGAGTATTCGTGTTGACGTTGGTCCGAACATTCGGTGCCTGCATTAGCATCTACGAGCATTTAGTATTTCTGGTCAGTGCAAAGCTGTCGGTGGTTATCATTACTAGAGCTGGACAGCAAGATGCTGACCAAAGTAATCAGAACGAAGTAAAATTCAAGGGCAAGTAGGAAAGACTCGAACCATCTCAACGTACCGCTTATCATCAGACTGTAATCAAACTTTAGCTAACATAGAAAGGTCGAATTAAGTGCACATGCCTAGTCACATTATATATTTACAAGACGGCAAAAAAAGTTCTAAATTGTCTACACGAAGCAACTTTACAAATGGGACAATGCCAGCTGGTTCATACCCCCCCCAAGCAGATTTGCTTGAATTCACTCGGCGGCGGCGGCGGCGGCAGCAGGGGCAGAGCCTGTCGCTACAGCATTGTTTGCCGCCACAGCCAGTGCCAGCACGTTCTGTTGGCCCAGCTTGTTCTGCGGGAACCGGCTGTTGAAGCCGATGGTGTCGCGAGCAGCCTCAAATGTTGGCAGCGAGACTGTCTGTTTTTGCGTGGACACAAACCACCGGACGCCCTCGGAGCACGGCGGCGTTGTCAGAGAGCCGATATAGCTGGGCGAAAAGGTTAGCACAGCCCGAAGACCAATGGGGGAAGCCAAGAGAATGGGAAAGCATAACGTACGTTTGCAGCGATCCGGCCGTCAGGCTCTGCGCAAGTCCAGACATGATGAGTGGCCCGATTTTGGTCTTTGTTCCTGGCGTCGCAATGTTGCCGACAGATGCAAAGACGGTGTCCAGCAAACCAGTGGCGCCCGTGGCGATGCCGACGGCCCGTACTGCGTTGTTGGCTAGGGCAACGTTGCCGACAACCCCGGCTGCACCAGCATTAACGCCAAGCAGCCGCAGAACGCTGTTGACGATCGACTGTGTACGGCTTGTCGTCCGACTTGCCACGCGGGCCTGGTCGCGGCGATTGTTGGCGTGAACATTGTGGTGTTGTGCTGTATCGCGGGCATGGCGGCGTCGCTCAGCCGAAGCAGCAGCAGCAGGCGTTTCCGAAGCCGCTGCAGCAACGGTCTTGGCCCCGTTGGCTGTGTCAAAGTAGACACCTAAAACTGCAATTTCCTTGTTGGCCGACTCAAATACCATGTGCATCTCCACTGCGGCGTCGTCAGTTTCCCTCGCAATTTGTTTTCAGATTTTCAGATGGCACAATTTGGGGGGGGGGATGAGCGGTAGAGAACCGGCTCTGTCTTATCTTACTGGCAAAAGTTCGTCCGTTGTCGAGGTGCTCGCTCGGCAGGTGGAAGTGGAACTGCTTCAACTCAAATGCTGTGCCGTTGGCAACCATGCCGGCCCCTGGCGGCACAACGACCTCAACAGTGGTGCCGAGGTTCTCGAACTCCGTCTCGGGAATATCTGGAATCGTCAGCTGCACATCGGCCGCCGGGATGACGCTAAACTGGTCTGCGGTCATGTCGATGGGACTTTGTAGCCGGCCAGTTGAACAGGCAATATTGGCGGCAGGATCCAACGAGAGCCAGTTCAGAGGGCTCTAATAATATGATTCCAGTGTCAGCGTGTTTGCTTGTCATCTCAAACGAGTCTTCATTGGGCCAGGTGCTGCTTGAAGGCATGCGACCCATTGTGGTGGAAGAGAGAAACCCACGATCGTGCCGGTGTAGCCAAAGGTGTTTACTTCGACACCGCCGCCTTCCTGGCGGGCATGTAGATGCGTGCCATAGGCACAGGAAGCGAGGACCGGGGCGATGGCCGAAGACAGGACGAACAGAGTCACCGGTAACAGAGTCATCATGACAGGCCAGTCAGGCAAAAAAATGAAAACAGGTAGACGATATGTAGCAGAGATGGAAAATTAAAAATAAATTAAAAAGCCGAAAAACGAAAACAATAAAAATCAAGAAAACACAGAGGGACACCAGCGAACGACAAAACACGCACCGGGCGTTGGATGGAATAAAAAAACAGTAATTTACAGAAAAGAAAGAAGATAAAGCCAGCTCTGATGAATATGGATATTTCATCCAAAAGAAAAACCAAAAAAAAAGAGGTCATGACGACGCTTTTAAGATGACAGATCAACGACCCACGACGATCTCGGCGGTCTGCCCTGTACCAACCAAAACGGGGGCCCGTTGCTACTCCGGAGGTTCGAACATGTGTAAATAAAATAGCCCTGTCAGGCTCTTTCTCTTGCCGATCGTTTCTTCTCCAACGGACTACGGAGTGTGACGCAGCAGTCGATCTTCTCAAAGCCACGATAACGACGGTCGCCAACGCGCGTACATAGCACGGTGTGATACACAATACGACGAAACATGTGGAAGGAGCTGGAGCTCGTCTGGCAGCACGGATTTTTTCTCCCTCTCCCTTTCAAACCTCCTGATGGCGCCCACTTGGTACAGAAAGAAGGCTGGGCAGGAGGCGCCGAGCCTCACTTCTAATGGCTTCCCAGTAAGCCGTGGCGCATGACTGCCAAGTGCTGAGGCCGTTTGGGTTGGATTTTTTTTTTTTTTTTTTTGGCCTAGACCACAGCGAAAAGAGGTTCTGCAACGGCTTGGGCGGTATGCGTTGGCGTTTCGATGCCAGCCAAACCACAGCAATAAAAACAAAAAAAGGGGACGGCTGTTGCCGTCTTTGTGGAGAGCCTAGGCCAAGCTGCTTGGCTGTGTGGAAATGGGGCTAGTGCGACGCTTGGCTGAAGTGCTGGGCTTCATAGCAAAAGCTGGGCAGGGGTGGCCCCCTGAATGGGCCAGAATTTACACCCTTTCTCCGTACTCGCACGAAAACGACGAAAACGACAGATGTCGTGCAATGCTTTAGGATTGCAGGAATTGATTACGGAGAAAAATACAGAGTTTTACACTGCTAATAACTCTGCACATTGTGCTTTATTTCTTCGCAGAATTTTGACGTACGTTGAAGCGACAGACCATGCAACAAACATGGATAGGTTCATCTCAAAGATGCCATACGTCGCATTGGTTGACTGGCGCCAAGACGCCAAGGCTGATTCATTGATTGTGATCTCCAGGGGTCTAGGCCAACGGCTGCCCTTTACGACCGAACACCCGCCAGTATCCATCACAGTTTCGAATAGATACGTCTTATGTATCCATATTCTCTGGCTTTCCCTACTCGTACTCGAACGTCGTAAAGCATCCTCGTTGGTTTCGACTAGTCTCTTGGCCAGTTGCTGTTACGCGTCCTTTGTTTCTACCCCGTTTCCGCCAGTCTGGGCCATTTCTTAAGGAAAGGCTGGATGCCATCAGACTGTAGAAAGAGGTGTCCTCCGTATTTTCTTGATACTCCGACAGAGACGAATGGTAATACATACAACAGTGGCAAGCCCGGAGTAGAGCCCAAAGTGATGCAAAAACCCACTCTATCCTAGCAAATGTAAATTATTTTGCCGAGCACCGCAACAACACGGCCCAGCACGGCGACGGCGGACTCGGCGCGCCCAAGTCGAGGCAGCCGGCAGAGCGCAGCAGCTTGCGGTGGAAGAAGTCGTGGGCCTCCAGCTCGACCAACAGGTCTAGTAGCACGAAGCCACGGGCCGCCAGCTCGCCGTTCTTTTTACAGGCAGCGCCGATGCGGGCCCGCACGAGGGAGATCTCATCAGCTGCCAGGCGACACAGCTCGTGTGGAAACGCCGCCAACGTGGATCGGTCATATTGGGCTTTGTTTTTGGTCGGCTTTCTAGGCCGTCTAGGTCCAAGGAGGTTTCCTTTTGATCCGAGCGGCAGTCGGAACTTGAGATAGAGGCTGTTCACAGGCAACCTGCCAGTCCTTGTGAAATAAATGGAAAGCCAGCAATCATGGATGTTAATAAGATCTATAATGCCCCGAAATTCTACGATGAAAGTAGACTCGAGAAATCGAGAAACCGCTATTTAAGTAGGCTTTGTCACTTTACAACTCTTGATCTGGAAGCCACAAACTATAAACTTGGAATTAGGTACGGCTTGCAAGTTTAATATAACGTATAGCCCTCAAAATTCATATACTTATGATGCAGCCGCCTCAATGCAGTCCGGCAGAAGACGGACGTCTTAAGAGTCACGTGGATAAAGGTCTGACTCTTCGCATCTTCGCATTTTGAGAACAAGGCGGCAATCTCGACTCATCCTTGTTCTAAGCTTATCGCCAACCATCCATACCTGGTTCTACTTTGGGGAAGCGATTCTGTCTGCTGAGATGAACTTTGAAATCCGACCCGCTTACGAGGCTGACATGCCCGAGGTGGCCCGCATCTATGGTTATTATGTTCACAACAGCGTATGTTTTCATTTCGTCTTCGGTTTTGTCGTACTTTTGATCGAGCCTTTTTTATCTTCCGTTCTTTTATACTCTCCCTCATTTGGTCTGCCATTGGCCAACCTGTGATATGATAGGTCATCACATTTGCCGAGGAGCTGCCATCTCAAGAGTACTTTGTCAAAGCATTTCGTGATGTGGTTGCCTCTGGCTTGCCATACATTGTTGCTGTGGCTCACCCCCCTCCATCCCCGTCGCCATCGCCATCGCTGGCCTCTCCGCAGTCACCGACACCGTTGCTCGGATACGCCTATGCCACAGGGTACCGCGCCGAACGGCGAGCCTACCGCTTTACGGTCGAGATTTCCATCTATTGCGACGCGGAGCACCGTGGTCAGGGCATTGGGCGTCAGTTGATGAGGACTCTCATAGGTATACTCGGCGAACCCGAGCGTAATGCTGCCTTTCTTGCCGGCACTGCTGTCTGCGCAGAACCAAGAACCGTGCGTCAGGTACTGGCCATCATGTCTGTAGACGAGACCGGTCCTCGGCAAGGACTCGCACTCAAGCAGTTTTACGAGAGCTTTGGTTTTGTATTGGTGCGTTTTTCATTGCACGGCTGGACGAGTTGCTCGGCTCGACGAGTTTGCCCTCATTCAATCTCTTTGAACTTTCCTGGTCAACTGACGCCGTGGCATCGCCCGACAGAGGGGCCATCTGAAAGAAGTTGGATACAAACATGGACGGTGGTGAGTGGAAATGGGCAGACTAAACATGAAGGACAACGGCGAAAGCTGACCAGCCCCGTTAGGATTGACACGATGACACTGCAGCTGTCCTTGAAGCAGTAACTTTACAGCATTGAATATACCCGAAACTAGTATTCACTAACTCTTGTTTTCACAAACTTACGCGTCTTTCATGTTAAATGTCTTCATATTGAAAATGCAGCGGATCTGAGTAATTAAACACTGAATGGGGGAGAGAAAAGTGACAGCTTTTTGAATTATACCTTTATCTTGTCAACTTCAAAAAGGTTTCAAGCTTTCATAGCATTTAGTATGACGCAGTTTTCACGGGCTCACTGATCTGTAGATCCCACAGCAAACCCGACTGTTGGCTCGTTCCCTCCTTATTTCAATCTGAGTGTCTATATGACACAAAAGTGATGGTTTGAGTCAGTGGAAACGGCTTTGATCTTTAATTTTTATCTGGGCGTGCGTCTGTATGATCTCCACCAACTGTTAACCCTGCCTGTCGCGGTACGTCCCGACAATCAAGTGTGAATCTGTGTCTTGAGCTTTGCCCAAACAACGCCTTCACAGAGCGGACGGGCTTGGGCCAAATCATCTGAACCCAGGTTCAGGCATTGGTGGATAGCAACGACCGTTGCGCTGACCTCGAAAGCACCCGTAATGTGAGTGACAAAGGCCTCCGGCCGTCCGATACAATGTACAGGAAACGGTTAGACAGACGAAAATGAGGGCAATTACAAGCGAACGACTCAAGCAATGACATACAAGGATTATCACACAAATGGGAGAGAGTGAATCAGTAGCATAAGGCCTCCTCAGTGCTGAAAACCTCATTGGCTCGCAACTAGCACAAGTGATGTTTGTGTATGGGCATCGAAGCTCACTGAGTCACTGCATCGACATAACAATCGCATCACCAACACTGGATGCGTCACTTATGGCCCCTGCGTCACACACTCGCCCATGTGACAGAACTTGACGGGCGCCTACGAGTATATAAAGATGCCAATCCGCCGTCGAAACTGCAGTCTTGTCCTCTCCTCTCAACACACGCAAAAAAGGGCTACTTCGAGTCCATCCCACAGGGCGGACTCGAGTCCGAACACAATGTCAGCTAGTGCTGGAGCCAAGAACGCCGCGTCCTCGAGTTGGAGTGTGTGGGGAGGGGTCTGTACGGTACGAGCGACTCGTCCAAGACGCATCATTGACGCACCAGCGCGTTTTCTCTCCTGCTGCAGGGAGTGAGGCCTCGTACCTCAGACGAACTCCAGCGAACCAGGAGCATCGGGCGTGGGACGATGCGCGCCGGGAGTTTTTAGATGTTCTGCGGGCACTATTCGCGGCCAACGGCCTCTCCGAGGTGTAGATCCTGCGGCGCCTTGCACTGCTGGATCCTACCCCAGCGACTTGAGCTTCTGGTTGAGCGACTCGCCGTCTGGCCGACGTGTGACGAGGCGGGCGGCGGACAGGTTTCTGTCAGAGGATGGGGACGAGGAGGACGGGGCAAGGAGTGAGCGGAGAAAGAGCGGAAAAGGTGGTGAAAAAGGGAGCGATGAGACGAAGGCGTCCGAGGCGTCGAACCGCAGCGGAGGCACGCTTTCAATCGAAAGTGACCGTTGAGGTGTTTGATGGATCGACGTGGCCTTGGAGATGCCAAAGATAAGACAAGCACTACTACACAAGCTGTCATCCAGTTCTCGGCTCTTCAACACTGTGGTTTAGGGCGAGAGACGGGAAACTGGTGCTAGACATACTTTGAGCGAGGATACATATTATTGGACCCAAATCTTTCGAAGAGGAGGACGAGGGCGAAGAGATGGAGATGGACGAGGCACTCGACGGAGAGGAGACCGCCGTCGGATTCGACGCACTCGATTTCGAGCAAGTGTTTACGCGGAACCCTTGCATTGATGCGTGTATGCTTTGTCTGAGTGCCGCAACGAATGCTAGTCGCGGTGGGGTTGTCCTTTGGTCTCTCTCGTGCTCTTTGGGCGCTCTCTCTCGCTGCACCAAGTGCGAGGCGGGAAGGAAATCTTGCGTCCCGTCGTCGGCTTTAATTGCCGGGAACGTCCGTGGGGCCTTGCGGGCTGTGGCCCGCTGCAACGACCTGGCCGACGAGGTGGCTGTCGAGGAGCCGGCGCCTCCGGCGGTGGCCGACGCCGGTTTGCCGTTCGCCAAGTCTCAGACGATGCGACTCATCGCATCCTCCTTCATGGAGAAGAAACTCAGCACAACACTCTTTCGTTTGAGACTGTCGCAGATGATCTTCGCATCCGACAAGACATGATCCGTGCGCGGTGCTTCGCTCTTATCTACCAAACAGCAACAACCCGGTAAACGCCGCCGTGATCTCACCAACTCCTGTGCTGCATGTGGCTCATCGGGACATGAAGCGACTTCCTGCTAGTATATTTGGAAGAGCAAGCGTCTCACATATTTCCGCCCAAAACCCTCTCTTATGCAAATTGTAGTCGACAAACTCAACGATCCAAAGTCTGAACTACGTGCGCTTGTTACGCAGCTGAAAAAGCAAAAGAAACCCACCGCTAACAATTTTTGTGTCTTTCAGAAGAGTCTGCGGCTGACAAGGTTGCACCAACGCAGCCACGGGCTCGTGGGCAATAAGGCCCAGACATAGGAGAGCCGCTTCAGGTATGAGCGGCTCGCGCAGGATGCGCTGCTCGCTCATCAGCGAGGCGCGGCCCCTGTGGCCGAAACTGAGGCGGCATTTCTCCGGCTGACCCCAGCCAACCCCGAACACCGGGCCTGGATTGGCTCACACAGAATCCACGACTGTTGGGACATCGTTGCCGGCGACAAACTCAACATGCCGTGCTCGACCTGCCGTGGACATCGGTCGACATATTCAGACCACCCAAGGCTGTAACCCGATGTTGTCTGGGTTGCCGTTCTAGACAGCCGACATCCCATGGAGAAGGGTGGATACCAATATGAAAGCGTGCCGTAATGTCCCGGACGCCCAGGGAGTCTAGGACGGCGGAATGTGAAATTTATAAATTCTGGGAATGGTGACGAAGACATGAGGGAGGCAGGAGCGCCCAGATCTGTTGGAAATTTCTTACGTTTCTCGCTTTCCGGCACCTTGCCAGACCCCGGTCCTGCACATGTGAGAAGCCAGGCTTTTGATAAGAGAGGAGCGTGAGTTGTGAGATGTGCTTTTGTTGGGTGAATCCGAAGTCGTTTTGTGAACGCTTAGAAAGCCCGAGCTGGTGCAATTCGTCTCCAGTGCGATTGGGCAGTCATTTGCATCGGTAAAAAGGCCAAAAGTTGAGCAAAGCCTGAAGCTATGCGCATCATTCAGGAACTCCGCTCTAACTTCGGACTGTCTGGCGGCCAACATTTACATTGGTATCTCGGACTCGAATTTAACACCACCCCAAATGGCATGACAATATCTTAAGCATCTTATATCCAAAAAAATAACAGCGGATGCCGCAGACTCTAAACCAGCATAGACACCACTGCCCGCAGACCTAAAGCGACCAATGCGAGTCGCGGCGGGGTGGTGCCCTGGACAATTGCGTGCACCCTGGGTGCTCTGTCGCGGTGCACAAAGTGCGAAGGAGGACGGAAGTCCTGCGTACCTCCCCCTGCCCTTGTTGCTGAGAATGTGCGTGGCGCGCTGCGGGCTGTAGCCCGCAGCAACGACTTTGCCGATGAGATGGCGCGAGAGGAGGCGGCGGTCCCTGCGGACGGCGACGGCGGTGCGCCACTTTTAAAGAGCCAAACTCTACGTTTGTTGACGGTCACTCTGATGGAAAAGGTGGTGCGTTTAACCCGTCTTCATTAACGGAATCACGGGTTAGTTAAGAACAAGTCTTAAACTTAGGACGCCCGGTCTGGTACGACAATTTAAAAGTCTATTTGGCAGCCACACCTGAACGCCTTCGCATTGATACTAAGCGGAAATACCGCGAGGCCATGGACAACATGGCTAAACAGCCCATCGACTACTTACAGTGGATCGAAACATGGCAAATGACTATGGCCACTTGTCGACAGCGATAATTACCCGAAGCAATGAACGTCACTGAATGGTGGAGCGATCTTACAATTAAGCAAGCCAGTCCTGTGGGCGCTAACATGCCGCCATGTTGCACTGCCAAAAGGTGAATTTCATAGCAAAAAACGCCGTCTCCGTCCCGACCGAGATCCATAATCTGCACATTCTACCATCAAGTCCAAAAGATTCTGAACCAGAATATGGATTAATGGGTGGAAATTTGCCGTGATTTTGTTACCTTTACGGTTTTTCTTCATTTCTAGGCAGTTGTTATTCGGTTAGGGCTTGGCGGTGCTTCCCATTGAAGCTGGGACGCTTTGTAGGATTGTGGACTTCAACACATGGGCCAGAGCTTCCCTTTTGATTATCTCCCGAACGAAACAGCAAGGAGTCTGTTGCTCTACAGTGCTTCATCTAATCTGCGGCATCGCCTCGTGTTCAAAGTTCCCCCCGTTTCAGGTGTATGCTTAATAACAACCATTTGAGTAGTTAGCTTATAAAACGCTTTCATCATGACAATAAAAAATTGGCAAAACGTGCTTTCGCTTACTACACTCGTACATGCTGTCACCCACCTGGGGCTTTGCTTCTATTCTTTACCGAGGCTCCCAATGTAAAACGACGTAAAACGCAAACAATAATTCAAACGGTAATCCATCAGAGAGCTTGAAGGCATATCGCCCCGTCAATACATTGTCATCCAGCTTGTATTCGTCTTGCTTGTTGTGTCTGTCCCGCTCAACGACGCAACTTTGTTCACCATTGTAAAGCCCAACCCAACATGTAATTACGTCGGTGATGGATTTTCCGGCGCCTGTCCAGGCTAGCCCATCAGTCCCGGGCTCCAGAGACTGATGTCCCGCCAATGTTCTTGCCAGACACGAAGCATGTCATCACGGCCACCGCCGCCGCCGCCGCCGCCGCTGCTGCTGGCGTGGCCGTGGACACCATACAGGTACGGCTTCTCGTCCGCATAGCAGTCTGTTTCCAGGGCGTCGGGCAGAGTGCCATTCATAATATAGGCGCGGGCGAGGGCATCGGTGCAGGCCGACGTGTCTCTGGACGAGTGGCCGTAGCCGTGGTGCACAATCAGACGGGCGTTTTTCCAGCCCATCTCGGCGAGCAGGCGGCGGCCGTTGCGCAGGGGCGTGGCCGGGTCGTGCGTCTCGGCGATCAGCAAGACGGGGTGGCGCAGCGTGTTGTTGAGATCTCCGCGGTAGGTCTCGGCGGGCTGGGGCCAAAAGGTGCCGTAGTGGCGGCAGGGAAACGAGCCCAGGAAGCGCGAATTGCCCGACACCCACGACTTGGCCGTCATGTTGTGCCACAGCGCGTCCCACCAGTCCAGTTCCTGGCCGGGCGCGTCGTACGAGTCGGCACACACGACGAAGAAGAACAGCTCAGACGACGAAGGCGGCGCCGCCGGGCAGTGCGGCACGGGGTCGACTGCCGTCTCCAGCATCTGCGCCGCCAGCGTCGTGTTGCCGTCTTCCAGGTCAGCCAGCATCTGGGCCAGGCCCGGCCACGTCAAGGCGTTGTACATGGACGCGTAGATGGCGCGGACCAGCCGTGAGTACGAGACGAGCGTCGGCCCGCTCTCGGCGTGATAGCCGGGCAAGGGCCGTGCCCGGACAGAGGCCAGGAGGCGTTCCATGCGGGCCTCGAGCTCAGGCAGCGTGACAGCCGTCTTCGCGTCCTTGCCGGTGGTGCCGGTGGTGCCAGTGGCACCAGCAGCGCGGGCGACGCCACTTGCATCGTCCCTCGGCCTCGGCCGCGCCAGGGCGCAGTGCTCGGGCCCGGCATGCACGCACTCGCCCAGAAAGCCGTCGCGCCAGGCATCCGTGGCGTTGTCCAGAGACGTCCAGCCAAAGCCAGCAAGCTCGCGGTGGTCCCGCACGTACTCGGTCCCGTCGAGGACGATGCGGCCGACGCGGTGCGGGAACATGTTTGCGTACGTCTGGCCGATGCCCGTGCCGTAGCTGACGAGGTAGCCGGTGAGCTCGTCGTCGCCCACGGCCGCGCGGATGCGGTCGAGATCGCGGGCCACAGACGCCGTGCCGAAAAAGCGGCCCAGATCGCCCAGCCGCTCCCAGCAGGCGCGCATCAGCGCCTCGTTGACGGCGTCCAGCATCTCCAGGTGGTGCCGCGCCGGCGCGCCCACCACCTCGCGGTACTGCCCCTCCAGCAGCGCCCAGCGATTGCGGTGCGCATCCGTCGGGTAGCAGGCGGCCGCCGGCTGCGACGCGTTGACGCCGCGCGGGTCCCAGCCCAGCACGTCCATCGTGCCGCCGCTGAGACGCTGCGTTATGTTGGCCCCAGCCCGCCACACATACTCGGTGCCGCTGCCGCCGGGCCCGCCCGGCTCGATGATGATTGTGCGCTCGCTCTTGGACCCGGGACGAGGCATTCCTGGCACAGAAGCGGCCCTGGACGCAGACGCCATGGAAAAAAGGGGCAGCGGCTCCAGGCCAGAAACTTGCAGCTTCGTGACGGCGAGGCGCACGATGCGTTCGTCGTCGGGGTTCCTGTAGTCGAGGGGCACGTCGAGAAAGCCGCAGAGGTAGACGCCTCGTCCCTCGTAGTCGGAAAGATGGCGCGGGCCCTCGCCTGCCGGCGCCGGCGGCGGCGCCGGGTTCCAGCTCCAGTGCGAAAAATCGGGGTCGAAGAGGCGGCTCCATTCGGCCACCGGATCGGGGCTGTCCAGCGGCGGCGGCACAGAGGAGGCCGTGCAGGGAATGAAGTGAAACGGGTCATCTGGCCGCGGGAAGTGGCCGAAGAAGGAGTCAACGGTCAAAACAATCGTTGTCGATGTCGTTGTCGCTTTCGTTTTCGTCGCTGCATTCCCGTGGACAAAGCGCTTCACAGTGGTCCAAGCCAGGGCCAGCGTGGCCGCTGTGCCTATCGCCTTTGCAAGGCGTCGAGCTGGGGACCCAGGCTTCCTCCGGGCGAGTCCCGACGATGGGGAGACGTTTGCCTTTCCCGTGGATTTTTCCTCCATTTCTTCCCTGGCGCCTCCTAGTATGAAATCCGGTGAGGAAAATGTGTTGGCATCTGTTGAAGGTTTGTGTTTTGTGAGTTTGGATCTAAAACAACTGCGGGGTAATGAGTCGCAGATGCAGCCAGCTCTGTAGCAACCAAATTACACAAACAAAGCAGGAGCGAACGGTCATGGAGAAATCCCACCCACCTCTTTACGCCAAATAAGGCAAGTAACGAGCAATCTCTATGCCCCTGAGGAGGTGCAAGGAAAGCGGCTCAGTCTTTTGAAACGCGCCTTCCCTCCAGATAAGAAGGCATTCACAGACCAAAGTGACGAAAAACGACAGACGCATGAATTGAAGGTTGACTGGGCAACGATCAACAGCGAGACTTTAACGAAACTCCAAAAGGCACAGCGCGCCGAGCTGATCGTCCTGGCACGCGTTGGAGGAGCTGTCAAGTTATATCATGCTCTGCGAGGACCCAAATCTGAAAATGTACAAAGCATCAAGCGGTGCATTCTTCAAACTACTTCAAACTATAAGGCTGACTCGGTCACGGAAGAAAAAAAAAAAAAAAAAAAAAAAAAAAGCCGAAAACTCGTAAAGACGTTGAGCCCAGTGCCTCATTAATTATTTTTGTTTATGCTAATTCAAATGTCAAAATCAGGGCCATTTCTCTACGTTCACGTCGAACATGCTACGCACATCTGGGCTTCAAAGTGCTTCAAAGGGCCGGCTGCTGCAGAGCTACCTGGAGAATGCGTGCGTTTCGTGGAGTTGCCATGGTGAGGAAAATAAGAGGGACGGTGCCGATAACAACATGAGCCCTGGATTTGTCGTCGACCACGGCGGCATGCCGCAAGGAAAAGCCCGGCCTACAGGACAGCTAACCCGGAGTGCGGCGTCAGCGGTTGCGGCGGAAAACGTGGGCGAGCAAGTAGCGGTCGTCTATCAAACACATGCAAAGCGAGATGTCGGCGGCTGGGCAGCTGGCCTTGTCGCAATCAGAGGCCACAACCATCGTCGCCGCTGAAAACACTAGTCAGGCACTGGTGTGCAAAAGAACCCTGCGCTGTAACCCAGTCTCGGTCTTTCTGACTGGTTCACTTATCGTTCCGGGCACCAGCGCTACACATCTGCAGGCTACATTGATTGTATGCTGCTCCGGGCTTGTCATCGCGACCTTGTTTCTCTTCGGTTTTCATGATTCATTTCTATTCGTCTCATCTTGCCGCTTTCGCTCAGTGACTTCTTTCGTATCCTCCTCTTCGTTCATGCCGCCGGCTTGTTGCTCCTCGTGGCCGCCCGGTTTTCGTGGCCTGCGTTGAATGCACGGAGAGCATCCCAGACCGGGCCAGCCTCCTCAAGACGCTCCGTGGACTCTTTGTCTGTCAGTGGGCCTGAAGGTCGAGGATAGAGGGCATGCAAGCGCCGGGCTTCGGCCAGTTCGACATCTAACTGGACATCGAGATCATGGTCGGGCAGGCGTTGGGCGGGGCGCACCAGCTGCGCCCCGCCTAGCAGCAGAGCGTCAATAGTGCGCGAGGCTTTGTCGACTTGAAGTCCTGCAAACACAAAGACGGTCTGCCATGCAGACCTGGCGGTGGCTGGGCCGGAGGAGGACGTTTTCAAGTCGTGCTGAGCAATCAGCACCTGGTAGGCGATCAACAGAGGACAACGGGGGAAGGCAACAGAGATGGCGTTGGGGTCGACAGCGGCGACTGTGCTTGTGCTCGTTGTGGCCGTGTTAAAAGTCGCTGTCTCGATGCTGGCCTCTGCTGTTTCGACGGTGGTCTTGCTGCTGCTCTCGTTGTGGATCTTGATGGTCTCGGCAGTGGCACTGGTCGTGGCTGTGCTGGTGGTTGTGCTGGTTGTGGCGGCCTCATTGGCAGCATTGTTGATGGCGTGTTCAGTCCTCTGAGCCAGCAGCGCCGTCACCAAGTGAAAATCGGCGTGCTGGGCGGCCCACTGCATCGTGCAGCCAAAGGGCGGCTCGCAGCGGTCAATGGTGGCGCCCCGGAGAAATAGCAGTTGGGCGATGGACTGCTTCTGACCATGGAAGACAACGCCGCCATAAAGCCAGCCGAAGGCAATCTTAGAGAGTTCGACAATGGCGTTCTGGCGAAACACCTCGCCCGCGGCCAGCGACGTCAGCAGTGATGAGCCGCCGAATTTCGTGAAGCCGAGGTTGGGGTCGGCGCCGTGCTCCAGCAGGACCGTCACTGTTCGTTTCAGGCTCTTGTCAACGGCGGAGGCCAGCGGTGACACGCCACACGCGTCGAGCACGTTGGGGTTGGCACCGGCGGCCAGCAAGTCGTGGCACACATCTTCCTTCCTAAAGTCAACGGCGACGTGCAGCGGAGTCTGGCCCTGAGCATTGACCACAGCCGCGTCGAATTGCCCCGCCCATGCGTCCCAGGCGCCATCGGGGCCCACGCACACGACGCCGAACACGGGCTGCGTCCCCGGCTGGCAAGCGCGCGCGACGACGTCAACATTCACTCCGTCGATGGTTACGCTGCTCGAAAGTCCCGCCAGCGACGCTACCCAGCGTCGGTAGCTCGGGCTGCTCTCGTTCGGCGCACCGAGGAAGCGGCAGAGCAGCCGATCTGCGACGCCGGATCCCTCTGGACTGCACGCTTTGGCGTACATGAACCAAGCGCCGATGTGGGCGGCAAGACTGTCTCGCAGAGCCATTGCCTCGGCATCGGCGGTGACATTTCCAGCGGCCGCTGACTCTCCCGCACCTTTTGGCGCCGGCTTTTCCGCGCCTTCTGGCGCCACAAGAAGATACCCCAGACAGACCTGGGCCACCTGGATGGCCGCATTGGCAGCAGTTATGCGGTGCTCCTCGAGGTACTCCTTGACCGACAAGTGGGCGAAGCGGCAGAGCTGACCGCCCTTGCCGTCGCTGGCCACTACCAGCAGATACGAGCAAGCACTCAGCACATCCTCGATGTCGAGGCCGGAAAAGCTAGCGGCGATAGCAACGCTGCCGTCTTCGGCCTCGTCAGCATGCACCCGCACGGCGGCCACCAGCTCGGCAGCTGTCAGCGGCTGATACGCACACATCATCCACTCCAGCGCCCGCTGTGCGATGCCGCCGGCGCTGCCCGCAGCGCCCATGATGCGCTCCCACGATGCGTCGTAGGCAGCCTTGAGGCCCACAGGTAGCTTGGCCAAGTAGTCGGTGACGTCGGCCTCGACCGTGAGCGCCAGCAGGTCGTCAATCTGCAGCTTGGCCCATTGGAACCTGGAAAACAGTCAGCATCAGAGGAGTTTCGCCGCCGGGGTGTTTGGAGAGCCAGGAGCACGATTCGAAGCAGAGAGCAAAAGCTGCCTACATTCCCTCCGACTTTTGGCGAAACGTGCCGAGGATCTGGTTGCGCGTGCCGTCGGACATTTTGCGGAACATGCGGTTGGACGTCATGCGCATCTTCAGGGCAACAAACTCCTCAATGTCGCCATGGTTGTCGTCGGCCGTGAGCAGCAGCCCGGAGCCGCTGGCGCCGTACTTTTCGCGCAGGTCCGTGGTGTCGCGGCTGGCCACAAACACCTTGACCACGCTTCCGGGACACTCGGCAATCACATCGTCCAACACGTTGGCCAGCTCGTTGCGGTCCTCGTTGCTGCACTCGTCGAGGCCGTCCAGCACCAGGAGCGCGCGCGCATGCGCTGCCACCAGCTTTGGCAACAGAGCCTTGCACGTGGCCTGTGGCAGATGTGCCGCCGCATAACCCTTGACGCGCTGGCGGCGCCACTCGTCGTGCACGGCCGCGACCACGCTTCCACTACTGCCACTGCTGCCACTGCTGCCACTGCTGCTGCCACCGCCGCCCGGATGCTGTCGCGCCGACAGCTGCCGCAGCAGGCTGCGCAAGATATCGTCAGCCGTGCGGTGGTCGGCACGGTCGGCATCGCAGTAGAAGTAGGCCAGGCCCTCGTCGTGGGACGAGGCACCGTCGGCGGCCACCTGGTGTTTCTCTACGACCAGCGACGACAGCATCGTTTTTCCGGCACCGGCTGGATGTCAGGCGAGCGCACAAAACGTCATTAGCTTTTGAGCCCAACTGAGGCAAGAACACACTTTGGGGGGGGGGGGGTCTGCCGCTTTCGGCTCGGACCGACAACATACGGATCCCATGCAGCCAGAAGATGCCAGAGGTGCTGGACTCGCTCCATGCCCGGTACTCGGGCTTCTGGAACAGCCATTCGCCGGTACCGGCCACGCGGCCGCGCGTTGCCAGCTCGTGGTCGCTCTCGTACGCAATCGACGAGACCCATTGCAACATGGCGCCCTGGTCGGCTTCGCTGCTGGCCGTCCACAGCCGCGCCAGCGACGCGTCGATGCGTACGAATCGCCCGTCCAGCAGGCCGCGCAGATGCGCAAACTCTCCGCCCAGATCCTCATACAGCGCCGCCACGCGGCTGGCTTCACAGGCGTCCGCTGCTTCTTGCATGGCTCCGCACTTGGCGTCGACGTCTGCGAGCAGCGCAGCCAGCTCGTTCGGGTTGCCAATGGCATGCAGCGCCTGGCGGACGCGGTGCTTGGCAAAGGTGGCGATGCACAGCGCCAGCGCCGCCAAGAGGACGGCGTACACGGCCACGAGTGCCGCTTCGAAAGCCGCCCGTGCGTCGCTGTCGACGGGGGCCGCCGAAAACAGGTAGATGCGCTCGTACACCCGGCCCTGCAGCATAGCATATTCGACTCTCTCGAGCATGACAAGCAGCTGGGCCCGCTGCTCAAACGTGATAGTGGCAAGCTGAATAGTCAGTGAGACAGGGACGGAGAGCGAGGCGGTTTTTTTGCGAGACAGAGAAAAAAACGAAAAAGAGAGCGAAAATGTCTTCACGTCCACCCACCTCGAGTAAGAAGCGAAACGCGGCCCAGGGAAGAGCTGCATGTACGGGGTCGAACGACACAGCCAAGTCGCCCGCGTCCTTGAACCGCCGCAACCACTCGGCCATCTTGCGCATTACGTCGCGCACCACTACCGTCTGCCCGCCCACTGTGACCGTCACCGCGTTCGAGGCCGCCGCTGCCTGTGTCTGCGTCTGCAGCATCGACGCCACGGCTTGCGTCAGCGCGTCGTACATGTTCCGGCTGGCAGTAGATGGCTGGCCGTGCGTGATCTCTGCGAGAACGGCTTTCTCCTCGCTTGGCAGTTTGGCCAGCGCCGCCTCCCACAGCTTTGCCGACCCAGCTTCGGCCGCAGAACGGTCGCCGAGGCCAGGACTCGGGGATGGAGCCTCTGCTTGCTCAGCCGGACCTGGACCTGGCCCATCGTCTGCAGACTCGACATGGATGGCAGGAAGGTGGTGTTGGGCAGCTGCCGTACTATCATTACTCGGTACACTCGGCGCAGCATTGCCGTCGCTGCTGGCAAGAGGATCTGTTGGCTGAGCCGCATGGACTTGCGAGCTGCTGGATTGAGGGGACGGCGACGGTGACGGCGACGCCGAGCGCGAGTGAGAATGAAGCCGAGACAGACGGCGAGAAGCCCGAGCTCGCAGGTCTGTAAAGGAAGGCATTTTTCGAGCGGCAGTGTCGCGGTGGTCAAGAGCAGCGGCGCGGCCGTTTTGGCGAAATAAAAAAGAGGTTTTAAACAAGACCGCACAGCAGCTGCCCAAGTGCGGGGGAATTTGCTTGCTGCAAACTCTCGCCCAGTTGCGGAGCTTACCATATCGATTCTCGTACAAGGGTCTTGTATGGTTTGGCAAACGAGGGGAAGGAAGAGGAGCAACCCCCAGCAGAGCAACTCAATGAAGCCATTGGCTGTGAAGTGATTGGCTGTGTTCAGCAAGGAGCATTTGGTAGGGTCTAGTGCATTTCCATGGAAGCAAACCTGATCTCGACGGACGACCCGTTCTGACTGTCCATAGTTTCTTCTCTGCCTCGACCTGAGCGGGAAGGATTTGCGACTGGCAAACCCTGGCAAATGCGCCTGCCACTGCAGTGCCCTGCCTGCGAGTCTGCATGGTCGCATAAACAGTGTGCGACGAGACGGGGAAAGAGCAGCAGCTTCAGTATCGAAGCACGCCAAAGCTTGTTCCTCTGCTGGAGGTCTGCAGGCATGAGGGTTATAGGAGGATCGACGTGACAGCATAACAGGACGGGGCGCAGCCAAAGGCACAAAGACAACGGATCGGAGGATCAATAAAAAAAAAAAAAAAAAAAAAAAAAGCCACACCTTGCAACGGTGTTAGCCTTGTTTAACACATTCGTTCTCATTGCACAAAGTGCGATTGCGATTCGCTGGTGGTCGTCGAGCCATGGCCTGCCTAGATCCCAATCCCTGACTCGCCGCGAGTGGGCGTCAAGTTATTAGCGGTAGGGTTTTCGTGCTCCCGGCATCATATTGACTTTGTCTTTGTTGTTGACATGCCTCTCTTCAGTTCTCATCTGCGAGTTTCACGATGTGACCCAGCCTTGCACCAATGGACCTTTTTCTCCTGGAGGCTCCATGTGTCTCCATTGTGCGTGTATGGAGGTTTTTGAAGTTGCTAAGCAGAACAGATGCGTTTTTACACTCCATAACGCTGGCCCGCGGGCAAAGCTATCGCCCGGCTCGCTGTCTCACGTTAGCGGCGACTCAAGTGGGTGAGTTCGCGCAGATTGCGCCATTGCCCAAAGCAGCCGCTAAGCTATCGTGGTTATATTTTTGTTGCAAGAAGAAATTCCTTGTTCTTCTTCAACTGGTTCCCCCCTTTACTTCCCTTTTTTTTTTTTTTTTTTATCATCTCAGATGGACATCGTCCTGGCGTATGCTTGTCATTTTTGCACGGTGCATCTATACTGCAGCCTCAGATGGCCACGCCGGTAAAGCGAGTTGCGGTCATTGGTGCCGGACCGGCCGGGGCCATCACCGTAGACGCCCTGGCGCAGGAGAAGACATTCAGCGTCATCCGCGGCTTTGAGAGGCGTGAAGGACCAGGCGGCTGCTGGTGAGTAATGGAGAGAGGGAGAGAGGGACAGGGTTGGCTTTCTTGGTCGTCCAGAATCCAAGGACACGGCCACTCTTACTAAAACGACAGGATTGGTGATACTACGCCTCCGCCGCCGCTCACCGACCTGGAGGCGCTGGCCAGCCGGACTGCCGACCCGCCAGTGGCCGTCCCCGAAGTGCTGCCAGCCAGCACGCCGAAGCTGGCGCGGCCACGGTTTGCCGAGTCGTCCATCTACCCGTACCTGGAAACGAACGTCGACAGTCTGGCCATGGAGTTCAGCCAGGAGCCGATGCCGGTGGAGCGCAGCGCCTGGTCGGTGGCCCAGCACGGCGCCGACACGCCGTTCCGGCCGTGGACGGTGGTGCGGCGGTACATTGGCGACCTGCTGGCTCGGCGCGGCTACGACGGCGTTTTCAGCTACGGCACGACGGTCGAGCGGGCTGAAAAGGTCGGCAGCCAGTGGAAGCTGACGCTGCGAAAGAGCGGCAGCAACGGCAGCGGCAGCAGTGGCGGCAGCGGCAGCAGCGGCAGCAGCGACTCCGACTGCGATTACTGGTGGGCCGAGTGGTTTGATGCCGTGGTCGTGGCCTCGGGCCACTATGCGGTGCCGTATGTGCCGGCCATTCCGGGGCTGGCCGAGCTGGAGCGGCGGCGGCCGGGCAGTGTGCTGCACAGCAAGCAGTTCCGCGGCCGCGAGGCGTTCCGGGGCAAGAGGGTGGTGGTGGTGGGCGCGTCGGTGTCAGCGGCGGACATTGCCGTCGATCTGGTGGGGACGGCGCAGGCGCCGGTGCATGCGGTCGTGCTCGGACACACGGCCAACGGCTACTTTGGCGACGAGGCCTTTGACCACCCGGGCATCCGCAAGCAGCCGTCGATTGCGCGCGTGGACGCAGACTCGGGCGCCGTGCATTTTGTGGACGGCAGCGCCGTCGCCGACGTGGACGTGCTCGTCTTCGGCACGGGCTACTCGTGGACGCTGCCGTTTCTGCCGCAGGTGCCGGTGCGCAACAACCGCGTGCCGGGCCTCTTCCAGCACGTCGTGTGGCAGCACGACCCGACGCTGCTGTTTGTCGGCGCCGTGGGCGCCGGCCTGACCTTCAAGATCTTTGAGTGGCAGGCCGTGTACGCGGCGCGTCTGCTGGCCGGCCGGGCCGCCGCTCTGCCGCCGCAGCACGAAATGCAGCAGTGGGAGGCAGACCGGATCCGCGACCGCGGCGACGGCGCCGGCTTCACGCTGGTGCACCCCGACTTTGAGCGCTACTTTGAGACGCTGCGGCAGCTGGCCGGCGAGGGCGAGCCGGGCGTCGGCCGGAAGCTGCCGCCGTTCCGGCCAGAGTGGTTCCGCGCCTTTATGGCCGGCCACGAGCGGCGGAAGGCGATGTGGCGGCGACAGAACGAAGCCGCGAGGGCTGCGCCATTGTAGATAGACAAGACTGGTAGAAATTTGTAGACGCTCCATTTTGGTTGTGAGCTGGTGCTTTTTAGAGACGAGACCATGTACTGTTGCAGAAGAGCATGTTTTGCCATAGACTGTTGTAGAATTTGTAGACTGTCACTTTACGAGCTTGTCAGAGCCTACGTTATAGATAGAAACTATTCTAGAACTGCACGTATAGACTGTCACTGATTCAGCTATAGAGCTTGTCCTCTTGAAGATAGAAGCTATATACTGTTCTAGCACGTTGCAACTGTCACTCATTCAGCTGTAGAGCTTGTCCTCTTATAGATAGAAACTATACTGTTCTAGAACTGCACATTGCAACTACCATTCGCACTTTTATATACCCAGATGCATATCTTTTACTTCAGACAAGACATCTATTCTCTCTCCTATGGCTTGATCTCGCTCAGCTTTGGCGGCGGCTGGCCGGCACGCCACGTGTACTTGCTTCCCGGGTGGTCCGGGGGCAGGCGAGCGGTGCCGATGAAGACCTCGCGGGCGGTGGCGCCCTCCTTTTCGACGGCGGTGCGGAAGCGGCCGCGGCGGCGCAGCTCGGGCAGCAGATAGCGGATGATGTCCTCGAAGGAGCCCGGGTTGGTGACGTGGGCGAGGTTGAAGCCGTCGACGCCGGAGACGTCCATCCAGTGCTCGAGCTGGTCGGCGACGGTCTGGGGCCCGCCGACGATCTTGGCGCCGAGGCCGCCGTAGCTGAGGAACTCGACGATGGTGCGCTTGGTCCAGGGCTGGCCGTCGGTGCCGGGCACGGTGTCGGCCCAGCGGCGGACCATGGACTGGACGCGGGGGGCGCTCTCGAGGAAGCGGAAGTCCTGGTCGTCGGCGTACTGGGACAGGTCGACGCCGGTCCAGCCGCCAAAGAGGGCGAGGGCGCCCTCGGTGTTGGCGTAGGACTGGAAGTCGCGGCGCTTGGCGTCGGCGTCGGCGTCGTCGGCGCCGACGACGAGGTGCACGCCGGCGATGATCTTGAGGTGGGCGGGGTCGCGGCCGTGGGCGGCGGCGACGGCGCGCAGGTTGTCGACGGTGGCCTTGAGCAGCTCGGGCGTCTGGCCGCCGATGAAGATGGCCTCGCCGTGCTTGCCGCCAAAGTCGTTGCCGGCGGCCGAGACGCCGGCCTGGAAGAGAAAGGGCGTGCGCTGCGGCGACGGCTCGCACAGGTGCGGGCCCGGCACGCGGAAATAGCGCCCGGCGTGCTCGATGCGCTGCACGGCGTCCGCCGCAATGTACACGCCGGCCGCCCGGTCGCGCACCACCGCGTCGTCGCGGAAGCTGCCCTCCCACAGCTTGTACAGCACCTCGACGTACTCGTGCGCGATCGCGTACCGCTCGTCGTGCGGGATCTGCGCCGACAGCCCGTGGTTCTTGGCCGCGCTGTCGAGGTAGCTCGTCACAATGTTCCACGCCAGCCGCCCGCCGCTGTAGTGGTCCAGGCTCGAGAGCCGCCGCGCCAGCGCGTACGGCTGGTCGTACGTCAGGCTGACCGTCACGCCAAACACCAGGTTGCGCGTCACCGCCGCCATCGCCGGCACCAGAAAGGCCGGGTCGTTGACCGGGAACTGCGCGCCCGCCGCCAGCGCCGGCACGTGGTTGTCCGGCCCCTTGTACACGTCGTACGCGCCCAGCGTGTCGGCAATGAACATGGCGTGGAAGCCGGCGTCGTCCAGCAGCCGCGCCAGGTCCGTCCAGAAGCTCAGCCGCGTGTACTCGTCCGTCCGGTTGGTCGGGTGGTTCCACAGCCCTGCCGCCTGGTGGCCGGGCGTGTTCATCACGAATGCATTGAGGATCATTTGTTTTTTGGGGGGTGAGGCGGAGGCGGAGGCGGAGGCCGGGGCGGAAGCCGGGGCCGGGGCCGTTGTGGCGGAGGCTGCAGGTACAGACATGTCTTTAATGAACACGGGCCAGTGTGTGCTTTTTCTGTTTTCTTGAAAAAGGTTTGATATATCCCAGCTGGTTAATGGACAGGGCTGTCAATGTCGTGTTTGATTTTTGCCTATCTTGAGGTGGTTTTGCAGCATCTGTTGTTTTCATAAAGTAGTTGCTTATTTCATGCTAAGCTTTTTTTTCCCTCTTTCTTCTTTTTTCTTCTTTTTTTTTTTCTCTTCTTTTTTCTTTTTTTCTTTTTCTTTTCCCCTTTTTGCTCCGAGGTTTAGTTTCTTTCTTAACTTTTAGTTTTCATTCTTAGCCTTTTGGTTTTTTAGTTTCTTTCGACCTTTTCCCTTTGCTATCGTATACCTTCATTTTGTTTTGTCTCCCTTCCCCGGCAAGAACCGTTTCGGCTCTCTAGCCGGCCGCCAGCCATCCAGTCTCGAAGGTCGTTGACGCAACGTCGTTATTTTGGCCCCGTTGACACCATCGCGCTGGTACCGGTCGCGCCATGGCTCCAATTCCGGTGGAGCGTCCGACTGCACTAACAGCTTACGAGTACTAGTACCAAGAATTCGGACGTCTGTGCCAGTCCACGTTCTTGGCCTTTGCTTGGGAGCTCAACATCGATATGGCCACGACCATTTCGGCAATCCTTCTCAAATCGATGCTTCCCAGAAACCGGGATCGGCTCCGGTCACTGTCGTTACTTGAGGTAGAAATAACGTGCTTTTTGGGTCTGTCTAGGACCTATATGCAAGACAAGATTTTTTTTAGTAGAAAAAGAAAAAGAAAAAAAAAGAGGCAGTCCAATGCGGAAGTCAGTGACCGAGTAAATACTACGTAGAGAGGATCCCTGCTGGCTGGCTGGTAGAGATGGAGAAGGGCAGAGTTTTTTGGATTATGCAAAAAAGAATTATACGATAGAGACGGCATGTTGGTGGTATTTATTGTAGAGTGCCCCGGTTCCATGGATTGAATCCCAAGGGGTGCATGTGCCGTGCTTTTCTTTCTTCCATAGTATCTAGCTATCTCGGCGTCTTTGAAAAGGTCTGGGCATTTGCTGGCATTATTAACAAGTCTTGTCACACAAGACAAGCCTCTTCACACCTCGCCAAGTCAAGCCTCTTCACCCAAGATGGCCTCTCCCGAGTTTGCCGCTTCGGCCCCCGACTTTGCTGTCTTTCAGCGGTCCGAGCTCGTCACCGGCGTGCACGGCATCCAGCTGGTGTCGCAGGGCACCGGCTATGGCCTGCTGATCGGGCTCGGCTTTCTTTTTTGCCTGATCATCCTGCTGGCCGTGCGGATCCAGCGCGTGTACCTGGCCGAGGACTCGGCGACGTCGGAGATGTTCATGGTGGCCAACCGGTCGGTGGGCACGGGGCTGACGGCCTCGGCCGTCTTTTCGTCGTGGATGTGGATCAACGAGACGGTGTTTTGCGCGGCCATGTGCTACCGCTACGGGCTCGCAGTTCCATATGTACGTCTTTTTTTCGTCTTCGGTGCACCTCTATGTCCGTTGTGACATATTCACCCTTCCTCACACTAACCTCACAGTGGTGGGCCTGCGGCCTCTGCTTCCAGATCGCGCTGATGGCGGCGCTGGGCGTGCTGGCCAAGATCCGCGTGCCGTATGCGCACACGTCGCTGGAGATTGTGCGGCAGCGCTACGGCAAGTCGGGCCACCTCGTGTTCATGGCGATGAACCTGGTCAACAACGTGTTTGGCTGTGCGTCCATGATCCTGACGGGGTCGCAGCTGATCTTTGGCATCTCGGGCATCAACTTTGCCGCGGCCACGGTGCTGATCCCGCTGGGCGTGGTGCTGTACACGGCCGTGGGCGGGCTCAAGGCGACGTTTCTGACGGATTTCCTGCACACGGCGGTGGCGCTGGTGCTGATCATCTACTTTACGCTGAAGATCCTGACGCACGACGCCGTCGGCGGGCTGCACGGGCTGTACGACCGCGTGCAGGCGGTGGCGGCGGACAACTACATTGCCAGCAACTACGAGGGGTCGCTGCTGACGATGAAGTCGCGCAACGCCATCATCTGGGGCCTCATTCTCAAGTTTGGCAACCTGGCGCTGGTGGTGATGGACACGGCCTTTTGGCAAAAGTCGTTTGCCACCGAGGTCTCGGCCACGGTGCCGGGCTACAACCTGGCCGCCGTCGCCATCTTCGGCGTGCCCTGGGGCCTCGGCACCGTCGTCGGCCTGACCGCCCGCGCCATCCACCGCACGCCCGTCTTCCCGCTCTTCCCCGACGACCTGACGGTGCGCGAGATCAACGCCGGCTTCGTCATGCCCTACACCGTGCAGGCGCTGATCGGCCGCGCCGGCATCGGCGCCTTTTTCGTGCTGCTCTTCATGGCCCTCACCAGCACCGTCTCGTCCTCGATGATTGCCGTGTCCAGCATCCTGTCGTTTGACCTCTACAAGACCTACGTCCACCCGACGGCGTCCGACCGCCGCCTCGTCCAGGTCAGCCACCTGGCCGTCGTCTTCCACGCCTGCTTCATCACCGGCATCGCCATCGCCCTCAACTACGGCGGCGCCGACATGACCTGGCTCGGCTACTTCCGCCCCGTCATCGCCTGCCCCGGCATCATCCCGCTGGCCCTGACGCTGGCCTGGTCGCGCCAGACCAAGCTGGCCGCCGTGCTGGCGCCCATCCTCGGCTTCCTGACCGGCCTCGCCGTCTGGCTCGCCACCGCCTACCACTACGGCGGCGCCATCAACATGAAGACCACCGAGGCCAGCCTGCCCGCCCTGTTTGGCGCCTGCGCCTCCTTCTTCTCGCCCGCCCTCTACTCCGTCGTCATCTCGCTCTGCTACCGGCCGGCCACGTTTGACTGGCGCGAGTTTCTGCGCATCGAGCTGGCCGAGCAGGAGGATCTGTTTGTGGGGGACGAGAGCAGCGATGGCGAGAAGGAAGTGCCAAAGACAGCAGCCGAGTCCGCTGTGGCTCCAGCGAGCGACAGCGAGAAAGACGTGGCGAAAGCAGCAGCCGAGTCCACCGTCGCTCCGGCGACCGATGGCGAGAAGACGACTGCCGGCAAACCAAAGCACCGCCGCTCGCGCCAGCTGGTCCCGCTCGACGAGGTGCAGCACCCGCTGAGCGAGGAGGCGCTGAGGGACCTGCACCGCTGGCTGCGCATCGCCTGCTGGTTCTTCGTGTTTGTCGTGCTGGTCACCTTCGTGCTGTGGCCGATGCCGCTGTACCGCAACTACATCTTTTCCAAGACCTTTTTCACCTCCTGGACGGCCGTCGCCATCCTCTGGCAGTTTGTCGCCTTTTTCGCCGTCGTCATCTTCCCGCTCTACGACGGCCGCCATGCCATTGCCACGGGCGCCCGGGGCGTCTTCAAGACGCTGCGGCGGCTCGTGCAGAGAAAGGCAGCAGACCAGTAGACGTTGGGTCTGTAATACGAGTACACTACGAGAAGACATAGCTAGAAGACATAGCTAGATAGAATAGAGGTCATAGTTGTAGAATAGACACTAATACGACGTATAGACATACGAGTACTAGACTCGTTGAAAAATTCAATCTAGCTGCATAGAACCTTAAGTCTTAGCTTTGATCTTTGGTTTCCGGCTTTTAGCTTTCATCTTAGCTTGCTCTTGAGGTTGCTCTTGAGGCCCTGTCCTTCTCCTTTCCCTGACCCCACCTGCGGCCTGGCCACTTGTGCCATCTGCACCAACCTGACGTCAAAACTTCGCGCCTGACGTGCTTTGCCAACCTTTTGCATCAGACGTGCCGGGCATTAGTGCAGAAGGCAACACAACGGCTCCTCCTGGCTCGGGTTTTCTGTTGGCGGCATGTCGTTGTCTGTGCGGCATTGTTGTCTGTGCGGCATGCTTTGTTATGGGTCGTGCTATGTAGAACTGGCCGCTCCTCGTGATAGCGACCTTGATGGTGTAGCTGTTGTAGAGAGATGACCCGAGGACACGGAATATTTCAGGCCACACGCTGTTGTAGGGAGATACACTCAGGCCACACTGCGAATAGTGTCTAGTTTATGTAAACAGCTGTCGTCGCTGCCAAAGGCTGCTTAGGTTTCGGCTTCTAGGTGTGAAGAGGACAACCAAATACCACTTCCCGACCTCGCAGCGCAATGGGTTCCGCCGCCGACTTCACAGAGGCCGTGCCTCCTGTCGAGCTGGTCGACCGGTTCATCGACGAGCCGCGCTCGCTGCGGGTGGCCGTCATTGGCGCCGGCCTGTCCGGCATCATCGCCGGCATTCTGCTGCCGGCCAAGGTGCCCAACATCCAGCTGACCATCTTTGAGAAGAACAAGGAGGTGGTAGGTGTAACGGAAGTCATGAACACTCATGAACACTGTCATAGAGCAACTCATGCCCTTCCTTTTTCAACTTCCTTTTCCAAAGTCTGACAACAACAGTCCGGCACCTGGCTCGAAAACACCTACCCCGGCGTGCGCTGCGACATTCCCTCGCACGCCTACCAGTCGACGTTTGCGCCCAAGCCGGACTGGACGGACGTGTTCGCGTACGGCGCCGAGATCCGCGACTACTGGCAGGCGGTGGCGCGCCGCTACGACGTGTACCGGCACGTCCGGCTGGGCCAGCGCGTGGTGGCGCTCGACTGGAGCGACGAGGCGGCGCAATGGACGGTGGCGACCGAGGACGTCGACTCGGGGGCCGCGGCGACGGCGGCGTTCGACGTCGTCGTCACGGCCATTGGCCGCTTCAACAACTGGAAGCTGCCGGACTACCCGGGTCTCTCCGACTTCCGCGGGCACCTGCGGCACGCGCAGAACTGGGACCCGGCGTTCGAGGCCGCCGGCAAGCGCGTCGCCGTCATCGGCAACGGCGCCAGCGGCATCCAGCTCGTGACGAACCTGCAGCCGGCGGCGGCGCGCCTCAACCACTACGTCCGCAGCCGTACGTGGATCGCGTCGTCGTGGGCCGGCGACGAGCGCCTGCCGGACCCGCAGCCGTACTCGGAGGCGCAGATCGCCGAATGGCGCCGCGACCCCGAGGCCTACCTGGCCTTCCGGCGCGACCTCGAGGCCCGCTACTGGCGCCGCTTCCCGACCTTTTTCCGCGACTCCGACGCCAGCCGCCAGCTGCGCAGCCACTTCACCGACATCATGCGCCAGCGCGTGGCCAAGAAGCCAGAGCTGCTGCAGGACCTCATCCCGGACTTCTCGCCCAACTGCCGCCGCCTGACCCCCGGCCCCGGCTACCTCGAGGCCCTCACGCAGGACAACGTCGACTACGTCCGCACGCCCATCCGCCGCTTCACCGCCACCGGCATCGAGACCGAAGACGGCGTCGTGCGCGAGGTCGACGCCGTCTTCTGCGCCACCGGCTCCGACCCCAGCTATGTGCCGCCGTTTCCCATCCGGGCCCGCGGAACCGACATTGCCAGTGTTTGGGGTGATGGCAAGGGCGGTCAGAAGAGCAACAACAACGACGGCAACAACAACAACAACAGCAACGAGAGTAGCAACACCACCACCACCCCCCACGGCCATCCATACACCTACTTTGGCACCGCCACCCCTGGCTTTCCCAACCTCTTCTTCCTCATGGGCCCCAACGGCTCCGGCAACTCCGGCACGGTGCCGTACAGCGCCGAGACCCAGACCGTCTTTCTGGCCCGCGTGCTGCGCAAGATGGCGCGCGAGGGCATCCGCACCATGGCGCCGTCGGCCGACGCCACCGACGAGTTCGAGGCCTACGCCGAGGCCTTTTTTGCCACCACCGTCTACAAGGAGGCCTGCAGCTCCTGGTACAACGGCGGCCGGCCCGGTGGCTTCGTCAGCGGCATCTGGCCCGGCAGCGCCGCCCACCTGGCCATTGTGCGCCTCAATCCGCGCTGGGAAGACTGGGAGTACAGCTACGTGACGGACCGGCCGGGGCGCCGCCGCAACCGCTTCGCCTACTACTTTGGCAAGGGCATCACCCGGCAGGAGCTGGACCCCACGTCCAACATGGTGCCGTATCTGCACGTGCCGGGCACGGTGGACCTCAAGGACGTGCACGAACAGTGGTACAGAGTGCCATGAGGGGGGTGGGATGGGGGGGGTGATAGTTGGGATATTGTGTTGTGAGAGACATTGGAGAGAGGATGAGAGTGTGGAATACGAGTTGAATAGCAAGGAGCAGTATAGTTGGAGAGCCTAGAATCGCACAAAAGTTTGAATAGTTTGCATTGCCAAGATACAGAATATGTTTAAAAGTTTAGTTTATCATTGCCAAGATATCTTTAATGGCAGGGTGCACTCCCTTGTACTTCGGCCGGCATCTCTGCATCCACGCTGAGGTGCTCGCGACCAGCGATGGCGCAAAGGCTGCTACGGCAAACGGTTGGCGCAATCGGACGATCAGTCCATAAAAAAGGGCCCACAGGCCGGCAGAAGTTTTACGTCACAACCGCAGCAGACTCTGTACGAGCAGACACCGTAGACACAGGCCGGAGAATCTTGCCCTTGGCTTTACGTCACAGCTTGTAGACACTGCAGACACAGAGCCATCTAACTGTCTTTGGTCAGCTCCGTGCAGCCTGTTGCATTCGGAGCCGAGTACTGTTTTCGTAGACATGTGTTTGACTCTTGGCATTGCCCTCTGCGGCAAGCCGAAGTCCTCAAGAGGGATACATAGAGCCGTTTGGCCTCAACAAGATAGAGTGCCTGTCCTCGCTCTGACACGGCCGTTCTCATGTCTGTTCTTCAACAGAGCTCCTGTCTTCCACACCTCCACGAAGCATTTTTCGGTTGTCTATGACTTCGTCGTCCATCACTTGCTGTCGTCCATCACCCCATTCCCTGTCCACTTGCACGCCCACCTCCTCACTTGCACACACATGGCAACACCCGTCCGCCACGGCGAGCAGCTGGCTGCTCCGCCTAAACACAAACAGCTCAAAGGTAAGCAGGACCGTCGAACAAAAAAGGCCTGCACCCGGCCATCCCCTACGTCTCCTAACACGCCCAGTCAAGTGGTACCGCTCCACCCTCTTCAACATCCTCGTGCTCGGCCTGTGCAACTTCTCGGCGCCCGGCATCTGGGGCGCCATGAACTCGCTGGGCGCCGGCGGCGCCGAGACGCCGACGCTGGTCAACGCCGGCAACGCGCTGACGTTCTGCCTGATGGTGCTGTCGTGCTTTTTCGGCAGCGTGCTGGTGCGCTTCGTCGGCATCAAGGGCGCCCTCATCTTCGGCACCCTGGGCTATGCCCCCTTTGCCGCCGGCCTCTACACCAACAACCGCTTCGGCACCGAGTGGTTTGTGCTCTTCGGCGCCGCCCTCTGCGGCATCTCCGCCGGCGTCTTCTGGATGGCCGAGGCCGCCATCGCCATCGCCTACCCGGAGCCGTGGAACCGCGGCCGCGCGCTGGGCCTCTGGCTGACCTTCCGCCTCGGCGGCCAGATCCTCGGCGGCGCCATCAACCTCGGCATCAACGCCAACAACGACAAGGCCGGCAAGGTCTCGTACACCGTCTACCTCGTCTTCATTGGTCTGCAGTGCCTCGGCCCCTTTGTCGCCCTGCTGCTGAGCCGCCCCGAGCATGTCCAGCGCAAGGACGGCCGCGCCGTCGTGCTGGCCATCACCGACACGCCCTGGGCCGAGATCCGCGCCACCACGCGCCACTTTTTCACGCCCAAGTTCCTGCTCATCGTCCTCTTCATTGGCCAGGCCGTCTTTGCCGAAGCCGTCTACTTTACGTATCTGGATGGTGAGTGTGCAGTTGCATATTCTAGCTGTATATTCCAGCCTGCTATACTAGCCCCATTGTCTCCCTCTGACATGATAAGTCTGGTTTACCGTTCGGGCCCGTGCTCTGGGCTCGTTCCTGTCCGGCATCGTTGCCGTCATCTCGGGCAATCTGCTGGGGGTGAGTTGAAACGATCTCCATGTTTGCTTTGTTCGTTTGTTATCGTCTTCGTTTCTTACCCGACCCAGCTCTGGATCGACTGGTACTCCATCGCGCTGCGCGTCCGCACCCGCTCGGCCTTCTTCACCATCGTGACGCTGCAGGGCGCCTGGTGGACGTGGATCACGGTCAACGTGACGCGCTACCACCGCAGCCGGCCGACGTTTGACTGGTCCGACCCGGGCTTTGGCGCCGCCTTTGGCGTCTATGTCTTTCTCACCATCGGCTTCCAGCTCAACTATCTCTTTCTCTACTTCATCATCCACAACCTGGCCGAGGACCAGGAGCAGATCATCCGCTACTCGGCCCTGCTGCGCGGCACCGAGTCCGCCTGGCAGGCCGTCAGCTACGGCCTCACGTCGCTGACGCTCTTTGCCGAGGTCGGCGGCGTCTACTTCAACTTTGCCCTCTGGGCCGTGTCGCTGTACCCGGCCTGGCTGGTGGTGCGCCGCTTCGGCTCCGACGCGCCCGTGGCGGCGGGGGGCAGCGAAGACGGCGACCAGATAGGCGCCGTCGTGTCTGACAAGGTCGAGCCGGTCAAGGCTTAGGGGAGGTTTGTATACAGTATACGAGGACAATGAAAGGAGAAATTGAAGAGAGAGAGATATCAAGAGGAGAAAGAGAGACCATTCAAAACCTTTTAATGTACATTGTCGGTATCCGACCTTGGTCGTCAAAGCTTCTTTCTCTTCAATGTACATCGTCAGTATCCGACCTTGGCCGTTCAAGTTTCACCGCTTTGGGTCTTGCAGTCTAACACAAGAATAGAGCAAGTAAGACTAGAAACATCATCCATTCATAACATATCATATCGCTATGTTCTTATACGCAATGCGTCCACAATCTTCGCGACAGCCTGCTCGTCCCCTTGTATAGTATCCTCTTTGTCGCGATCCACCCACCCGTCTGTCCAGCCACCGCCAAAATCAATCAGCCACAAGCCGCCGACAGGGGCTTCTTCTTCTGCACGCCCAGCACCCGTCACGTCGTCGTCGGCCCTGCCGACGCCCACAATGAGATTGCCCGTTTTTCCGTCGCCCCAGACGAGGCCAAGGGCGTGCAGAGCATCGACGGACGCGCGGAGCTGCTGGGCCCATCGCTGCTTGTGGTGCACCGAGAGCGGCATCCCACGCTTCCGCTCGCGCTTCAGCACATCAGCGAGCCGCTTGCCTGGTATCCACTCGCGGACAAAGCCGACGATGCGCCCGTTCTCTGGGTGCGTGACGAGGCCGACGAGACGCGGGGTGCGCACACGCACGGACTCTGTCGGCACCGAAGACGATGATGCATGATAGTCGTGTTCGTGCAGCGTCAAAAGGCACACAAGCTCACGCCGCAGGGCCGGACATGCCATCAGGCCGGACGCCGAGTCCGTCGCTTTGCAGAGAAAATCCTTCGAGGCCATGTGGCTGTCGTGCACGACACGGACACGCGTCACGGTTCCGCTGCTGAGGATCTCTTCGATGACGTCAATGTCTTTTGTTGTGTACCGCGGCAGATGATGCTGACGGGACAAGAGCGACCGGATCTCTGTGCTATCGCCATCGACGCCCACGCCGTCTCCAGCGAGACCGTCATCGTCATCGCCGGCCGGCGGAGGCGCCCATGCGCGGGCTTCGACTTCGCTGGGGGTCATGGGCACAATCTTTGGCGCTGCATCGGCGGCCTCTCTTCGAAAGGCAAAGTAATGTGTCTTGGGGTAGAGCAGCGAGTGGAGTTTGAGCTTGGTGTTGCTTTGCTCTTGCGACGCCGGCGCGGCGGGTTTCTTGGGGGCGACGCGCCGAAACGCCTCCTCGCCGGCCGGCTGGATGATGTCGAGAATTGTGTTGGAAAGGGTGTTGAAGTCGACCTCGGACGTTGGGCGAAGCAGATCAATGATCTCTTTCTCTGCCGACCTTTCCGAAGACGGGCTGGGCGGCGCGAACACGGTGACCGAGATTTGTTCGTCGTTGAAAAGCATCACAATGTCGGCTTCGGATTCGTCTCCGCCTTTGAGTTGGATGATGGCAATGCTGTCCCCGTCGTAGTCGTCATAGTCGTCTCCATAGTCGTCTCCATCATAGTCATCGTGGTCGCTTAAACCGGAAGGAGAATACGGTTCGTGTTTGATTTCATATTCCATCTCGGAAAGTTCATCGTTTCCTCTTTATTCTTTTTGGGGTGAGAATCCGTCGTCTTGGTTGTGCGGGCTGGGCCGCCTTTAAATGAGGGTTGGATGGCAAAGGCGTCGGATAGACACTGCTGCCTCGCGAACCAAACGCATACTGCCCCTGTCAAATCCAATACACGTGACTAAGGGCCCTGAAATTCAGTCAAAACTATCACGAACACCAAAGACGCCAGTTTGAACGTAAATAGCAAATACCATTTAAAGAAAATAAAAGCCACTGTTCATTATCATGTAAAGGTTGTTGCTCTGCCGTATCCTTCTTTATATGCTTAAATTCCTGTCTGTTTAACACTAACCCTACGAGTATAGGCTCAGCCTTCTAGGTCTTCCGCCGCTGTTGCTGTCAGCGGAGCTATCAACGGTGCTTTCAGCGGTGTTTTTAGCGGTGTTGGCGTTGTTAGTGCACTTGAATTAGTGTGGTTCCTTAATCTTTATCCGAACTTATATCCCCGGCCCGTAGACAAAACACAAGAACGCGCACCAGGATGGTTCTACAATCTGAAAAGTCAGGAGCATGAAGGGATTCGTAATTCAGACAGCTGCCGCAGAAAGAGGACAAGGAAAACAAATTTCACAATGGCAAGCTTCACTGTTTTATATTCGGCTCGAATGCAGTACGTTTGGCACTAAATCTGAAAACACCCGTCTACCAGCGAATACCTTGCTCTCCCAGCTACTCCAGCCGCACGACCAGTCGGCCGCCGCTGATCTCGCCGGCGCGCATGCGGTCCAGGCCCGTGTTCACGCTGGCCAGGCCGACATCAATGCCGGCAATGTCCGGCGGATGGATGCGCCGCCGCGCCAGCAGCCTCTCCAGCCACACCGACAGCGTCTCGCCGATGGCGGGGACCTCGTGGAAGAGCTTGATGGGCACGGCGTGGAACGCGGCGCCGTCGGGCGGCGACTCTCTGGGCAGGCCGGTCAGACCGACGAGGTGGCACGACGGGCGCTGCTCGGCGGTGCGGGGCGTTGCTGGCGGCGAGGGAGGCGATGGCGGCGATGGAAGCGATGAAAGCGATGGCAGCTCTGTGGGTGCGGAGGACGTGGCTGCGGATGGCGCCGAGAAGGACGGGTTTTTGGTGGTGGCCTCAGAGCAGGCCAGGGCCTTGAGCAGCCAGCCGGCGGAGTCGCGGCCGCGCGTGTCGAGGCCGAAGCGCAGTTTTGGCCCGAGATTGGCCCGCAAAACGTCGACGGCCCGCTGCGGGCTGTGGCTGTCGACGACGAGGTCGGGCCGGATGCTTCGGCGGGAGCCGTCGTTGTCGCTGTCGCTGTGGGCCAAATCGGCATCAGCCAGCCGCAGGCCGTGCTTGGCCGTGTCGACGACGACGGCGACGCGCAGGCCGGCCAGGCGGGCCAGCTGGACGGCCAGGTGGGCCGACGTCGACGAGCCGCCCCAGATGGCGAGCCAGTCGCCGGGCTGGGTGCGGTCGCTGGCGGCGATGCCGGCCAGACACTCGCTGCGGATGTCGGCCGGCAGCGTGTCCGGCGGCAGACTGCGGACGAGCTGCAGCAGGTCCGGGCCGGCCTCGACGGCCGAGAAGTCGACGCCCAGATTGACGCCCAGCATCAGCACGGCGGCCACAAAGGCGACGCCCACGGTGGCGCCCGACTCAAAGCTGATGTGCGGCGGCAGCCGCACCGTGTTGAAGTCCCAGGCAATCACATACTCCTGGTAGGCGCCCTTGCGCAGGTCGCGGTAGTCGGTGGAGATGGCGAGGACCTGGTTTGTTAGCGGGGAGTTAGGCGAGGTCAGACCAGGTGTGGGAGAGCAAGAGCACCAGGCTTGGTTGCAGAGCCTGTCAGCTCTGTCATGTCTTACTCTGTCTCCGGGCTGCAGCCGGGAAGCTCCCCGGTTGAGCTTCACAACGGTGCCGGCCAGTTCGCGGCCGGAAATGTACGGCAGCTCCGGAATAGCAAAGTTGAAGTCTCTAGCAGTCAGTCAGTAACCCAGTCAGTAATCTAAAGCGCCACACGGAGACCGCCCAAACGTACGGCGCTTTCCAGTCGATCGGGTTGAGGCTGATGGCGCGCGTCTGCACCAGCACTTCGCGGTCGTGGATGAACGACGGCACGGCATAGCCAGCCGTCACATGATACGGCTGCTTGGGTGCGTGCAGAAGCAGCACTCTCTGCGAGGGCGGGACATTGTGTGTGGTCATTCTTGTTGGGAGAGGAGGAGTGGAGAGAGGGGTGGAAGGCGGAGGCGGAGGGCGGACGTTTGGTAGAGGGAGCAAAGCACTGAAGAGAAAGACAAATAAAAAAGGAAAGCAGAAAAAAAAAAACGGAAAAATTAGCGAGTCAGGCAACGGACGACAACACATCAAAACAGACTCCGGCAAAGTAACCATAGGAGGCTGCTGGCCAGGCCTGCTCTTGTATCCAGCTGGCCGCAAGAGCCCTGTCGGCGGACATTGTCTTCCGCAGACTCGTAGGATCCATCGGTAGGATTTCCTGGCAGCAAAGTGCCCGAACATCTCCACACGCTCGCCCTGGCGTAGGCGGCAGAGGCGTCTGGAAAAAGTAAAGTTTCGACTTTCTGGTCTACAAGACTTCTGCATGAGGACGTCCCACTCTCAAAGCAGGCACGCAATCCCCCCACAGGCCAGTAGGCAGGCATATGTCGTATTTCGTGCGTGCGAAACCTGGCCATGTCCCAATCGGGAAATTTCTGCTTGTAAGTGGGATTGCGCCACCGGCTTGGCCTATCACCCAATTAGCCGGGGCCAGGCGCCGCCAGAGTGCGTGCCCAGCATCGCTGCGTCAACGGCGCCATAATGGCGAAATCTCGCCCGCCGTTCCATCGGGCGACTGTCTTTGGAGGAGGAGCGATATATACGGCGCAGGCAACGGACACCGGCACCGGCGTCGAGCGAGGGTTTGGGAGTGTTTGGGAGTGTTTGGAAGTGTTTGCGAGTGTTTTGCGAGTGTTTTGCGAGTCTGTTTGCGAGTCTGCCCATTTGCTCTGCAAAGCATACTCGTCCACCTTTGATCCACTAGACTGAGTGGTGCTGTCCCTACGAGTCCCTGGAACAATGTCCGACAACGGTCAGGCGCCGGCCCGCGCAAAAAAGCGGCTGGTGCTGAATGCGTTTGTTGAGATGTGTATGTTTTCGAAGCAGGACTGCAGTCGCACGCCATAAACGTCGCTTGTCCGCTAGACAAATGACGCCAGCGCAACACACACCCAACTGAACTGACACCCTTTACAGGCAGCGGCCACCAGAGCCCCGGGCTGTGGCGCCATCCGGACGACCAGTCTTGGCGCTTCACCGACATTGAGCACTGGGTCGAGCTGGCCCGGCTGCTGGAGGCGGCCAAGTTCCACGGCATCTTCATTGCCGACGTGCTCGGCGGCTACGACGTCTACCGGCAGTCGCTGGAGCCGGCCGTTGTGTCGGGCGCGCAGTGGCCCGTCAACGAGCCGCTCGCCGCCGTCTCGGCCATGGCGGCGGCCACCCGGAGCATCGGCTTTGGCGTCACCGTGTCGACGACCTACGAGCAGCCCTACCACCTGGCCCGCCGCCTGTCCACGCTCGACCACCTGACCAAGGGGCGACTGGGGTGGAATGTAAGTTGGCAGCCGTTTTTCAGTGGCTTTTTTGGGGTGGCTTTGCGTTTGGCTTTGCATTTGGCTGGGCTTCGTGCTTGGCCGAGAGCTTTGCAGTGTTGTTTCTTCCTTTTTGCTTTCCTTCTCTCTGACAGACAACAGATCGTGACGAGCTATCTGGACTCTGCGGCTCGTAATATGGGCCGGGCCGAGCAACCGGACGTGAGTGTGTTCTCTGGCCTAGCCGGCTGCCCTTTTCGCTAACTCTCACTATCCTTCTCACTATCCTTCTCACTAGCTCTTGCTACCCCTCTCGCTAACTCTCACTGCCCTTCTTACCACCCGCTAACTTCCCAGCACGATGACCGCTACGCCCAGGCCGAGGAGTACATGCAGGTCATGTACAAGCTCTTCCAGGCGTCGTGGCGGGACGACGCCGTCGTGCTGGACAGGGCCCGCGGCGTCTACACGGAGCCGGCGCGTGTGCGGCCCATCCACCACCAGGGCAAGTTCTTCTCGGTGCCGGGCCCGCACATTGTGCAGCCGAGCCCGCAGCGCACGCCGCTGCTTCTGCAGGCGGGCACGTCGCGCGCCGGCAAGCAGTTTGCCGCCCAGCACGCCGAGGCCATCTTTGTGTCGGCGCACGCGGCCAACGTCTGCGCCAAGAGCGTCGCCGAGATCCGCCAGCTGGCCCGCGACCGCTTCGGCCGCGACCCGGCCCACATCAAGGTCGTGGCGCTGGTGACGCCCGTGCTGGGCCGCACGGCCGAGGAGGCGGAGGCCAAGCTGCGCGAGTACCGCCAGTACGCCTCGACCGAGGGCGCCCTCGCGCTCTTTGGCGGCTGGACCGGCATCGACCTGAGCCAGTACGGCGACGACGAGGAGCTGCGCGAGGTGCCGAGCAACGCCGTCCGCTCCACCGTCGAGGCGTACGCGCGCTTCTCGCCGCCCGGCACCAAGTGGACCAAGCACACGGTGGCCGAGCACGTCGCCATCGGCGGCAACGGACCCGTCCTCGTGGGCACGCCCGCCCAGGTGGCCGACAGCCTCGAGGCCTGGGTCGACGAGGCAGACGTCGACGGATTCAACTTTGTAAGTGCTGGGGGGAGGGGGAGAGAGGGGGTGGACAGACAGACAGAGAGAGAGAGAGAGAGAGAGAGAGAGAGAGAGAGAGAGAGAGAGAGAAAGAGAGAGGGAGAGACAGACAGAAAGAAAGAGAAAGAGACAGACACACAGACAGAGACAGACAGAGCTAACAATCAGGCGTACGTTCTTTTCCCCCAATCCTTCAAAGACATCATCGAGCTGTTGCTGCCAGAGCTTCGGAAGCGCGGCCTGTTCTGGGACGACTACGACGTGCCGAGCGGCACCTACCGAGAGAACTTTTACGGCAAAGCCGGCCAGAAGGTGCCGCTGCAGGAACATGTCGCCTCAACATACCACTGGAAGGCGGGTGTGCCTGCCAGCGAGCACGTCATTCCGTAGGTGATGAGGTCAACAAAAAAATGTAGAGTCGAGGTGTAGTCAAGAATAAAATATATTCGAGGTGTAGTCAAGAATAAAATAAAAAGCCAAGATTCCACTTATTAAACAAGGAAAATCTCATGACCACGTCTCTTTTAATCGTTAGGGTTAGCTATTTTAATCGTTCTAACACACGTCTCTTTTAATCTTTCTAACAGACGTCTTTTCATCGTTCTAAATATGTACACAATGCCTCTTCCCATCATTCCGCGTCGAGAGGGCACACCGGCGGCGTGTCGTCGACCTGGATGCCGCCGCGCTTCAGCTCTTTGCTGTCGTGGAACGGAAGCACCCAGCCGCCCTCGGTCTCGGGCGTGGACAGCCACAGCCGCAGCAGGTGGCGACGCGGTGCCGGCGCAGGGTAGTCTGGGAGGTTAGTACTGAGAAAAGAAACAACACAAAACAACGCAAAACACACAACACAAAATAGCACGACACAACAAAAAAAAAAAAAAAAAAAAAAAAAAAACCAATCAACCAACCACTCACCTTTGTATTCTGTCCGCGCATGCAACAAATGGCAGTTGCTGACGATCTGGATGTCGCCGACCTCGAGCACCATGTGCAGGGCCAGGCGCTGGCAGGTCTGCTCGAGCACGTCCATGGCGTGCAGCTGCTCGGGGCTCAGCGGCGGGATGACGCCGGCGTCGGAGAAGCGCGTCAGCGAGCGCACGTAGTAGGGGTCCCACTTGCTGTAGACGCGGCGCTGGCCGGCCGGCTCGAGGTAGAAGACGGGCTGGCGCGTAAACGGCCGCTGGCCCTCGGACACCTCGCCCTTGCGGTCAAAGTACCAGATGGGCTGCGTCAGCAGCTCGGCCACGGCCGGGTGTTCGCGCTGCAGCGTGTTCCACACGTGGTGCATGCTGACAATGTCGCTCTCGCCGCCCTCGAGCGCGCGGTGCACGCACAGCAGGCCGACGAGGTCGGCGTCGTCGGCGTGGAAGAACTGGCGCGCCGTCGTGCGGTAGATGCGCACGCGGTGGATCTGCGTCGGGTCGTCGCCCACGTCCTTGACGTGGCCCAGCACGTGGCCGCGCCCGTTCTGCGACACAAAGTAGCCCAGGTACGTGCCGAGGCCCATGTACGCCACCGCGTTCTTGTGCGGGCCCCAGGCGTCGGCCGGGAAGCCCTTGAAGAGCACAAAGCCCTTGCCGTCGATCAGGTCGCCGCGCACCTGCGCCAGCAGCCCCGCCAGCCGCGGCAGCCGGAAGTTGCTCTTGGAAATGCCCGTCAGCGGCGTGCCGCTGGCGATGAACCCGTCCGCCGCCGCGCTCAGCTCCGCCAGCTCGTCCGCCGTGAAGCGGTGCACCCAGCGCTCCGGCTGGCCCTCGTAGTCCTCCTTGCGCCACACCGTCGGCCCGGAGATCTCCTTGGGGAACTCTGCGTACGGCGCCAGCTGCTCGTACAGCGGGTCGTGCTGGCCCGACGTGCGGATGCCGTCCGGGAACACCGACCGCGACGCCTGGTCGTTGCGGCGCTTCGTCGGCACAGCACCGCCCGCAGGAGCGCCGTCCTCGGCCAGAAGAGCACCAGGAGCCATGGAGTCTGGGTATGGGAGAAGTTGGATGGGGTGATAGGAGGAGAGTATGCACGCCGTCAGGTCACTGCAGATGAGAACAGAAAGGAAGAAAAAGCATCAATATCAATGGAGGAGAAAGCATCAATATCAATGCTACGTCGAGAGGAGATCGCATCAATATAAATGCTACGTCAAGAGAAGAAAGCATCAATATCAATGGAGAGGAGCTATCAAAACAAGAGAAAAAAAACAGATTTCCGACGGAACAGATCGGCTGCTGTACGAGTACTACTCCGTACATAGCCATTACCCGCATACAATGCTGCACACATGTTCTTTTCCCTTCGCCCACACTCCATCATCAGGTGTGGTAGACATGTCGACATCCGTCGCCGCGTTGACGTGCTCTGGTAGCGCCGCGACTAAGACCGAAATACCATCGGGCTTACTCCTGGCCAACGGTCATCAGAGCACGTGATTTGGCACGTGGCATTCTCGCAAAATGGCTGGCCCTGTCGTATCCACTATGCGAGAAGACTTAGTGCGTCGTTGTCTCCGTCGCCGTCGCCGCCTCCGTCGCCTCCGTCGCTGTCGCAGTCTCCTTCGCTGTCGCAGTCTCCTTCGCTGTCGCAGTCTCCTTCGCCGTCGCAGTCTCCTTCGCCGCCTTCTCTGCACGCTCCTTCAGACCGGCGCGAACCAGCGGCAGAATGTAGCGGCCGTAGTCGACGACGTCGTTGTAGTTGTCGTAGCCGCGGATGGACACCAGCTCGGCGCCCAGGTCGAGATAGTCGAGGATGGAGTCGGCCAGGGTCTGGGGCGAGCCGACGAGGGCGGTGGAGGCGCCGCGGGCGTTGGTGGCGGTGACGGTGGGGTACCACAGGGCGCGGTCCTGGACGTCGCCGCGCTTGGCAATCTCGAGCAGGCGCTGCGAGCCGACGTTTTGCGGCTGGCCGTCGCGGCCGGCAAAGTTGGACGGCCCGGCGGCGGCGGCGGCGGCCAGCGCGGTGCGCGAGGCCGTCAGCGCGTCGAGCGTGCGGTGGGCCTTGGCCCAGGCCAGCTCGTCGGTCTCGGCCGTGATGGGCCGGAAGGTGACCCAGATGCGCGGCCGGTCGGCGCGGCCGGCCTGCTCGGCCGCCGCGTAGATCTGGGCAATCTGCTCGGCCGTCTCCTTGAGCGGCTCGCCCCAGAGCCCAAAGATGTCGGCCAGGGCGCCGCCCACGCGGTACGCCGCCGGCGACGAGCCGCCCACCGACACGGGGATGCTGCCGCGCACGGGGCGCACGCGGTTGGCAAAGCCCCGGAAGCGGTAGTACTTGCTGTCCCAGTCGAACGGCTCCGGCGACTGCCACGCGCGCCGCACGATGCGGATGTAGTCCGCCAGCCGCTCGTAGCGCTCGTCCTTGCTGAGAAAGTCGCCCTCGCGCGCCTGCTCGACGTCGCTGCCGCCGGCAATGAAATGCACCACCGCCCGCCCCTGGCTCAGCTGGTCCAGCGTCGCCAGCGCCTTGGCCGCCACCGTCGGGTACACCGTGTTGGGCCGCAGCGCAATGATGATCTTGAGCCGCTTCGTCGCCGCCGCCACAAACGCGCCCTGCGTCCACGGGTCGAAGCCGCCGGCGTCGTACGGCAGCAGCGTGTAGTCGAAGCCGTACTCGTCCAGCGTGCGCGCATACCGCGCCAGAAACTCGGGGTCGGCCGGCGCCCCCGGCTTCGGCGCCAGCTCCGTGCTGTCGTTGGCGAAAGCCAGGCTGATGAACTCGGCCACCATGTTGGTGAAATGGGCAAGCGTCTTGGATCACAGATCTGCTTGCTGGGGTTTCCTATAAGGACGTTTGGGCGTGGATGAAAGTAAAACAGCAGAAAACCGAAACCGATTGTCGACAAAGCCAAAAGTGAAAGGCGGCGTTTGCTGTTGTCGAGGGAGACCTGCCGCCTTTAAAGTGGGGGACAGCCCAATGGCTGATGATGCCACATCTTTTGGCATGATGCAATGCTGCTGCCGAGTGCCGCAGTCCAACGGCTTCCTGCTGATGCGACGCTGCGCCGTCATACGAAAGCATCGAGTCGCTGTCGTCAGCGGTCACCCAAATGGTTCATTCTCCGCACGAGCCGGCTAGTTTGCGTTGCGTCACAAAAAACGCACTCCATTGCGGGCTCTACCCACAACGGGCTCTACCCACTGCCGACTCTACCCACTGCTGGCTCTCCCCACGGATCTACCCACGGCTCTACCCACCGCGTAGGTCGCTCAGCTGCCGGCAAAATCGTCCAAGTCGCCAAACGTCGTCTGGAAGTTGAGGACACTGTTGGTCAGCGACTCCAGTCGCGCACTGCCGCCGCCTCCGAGCCCGATGCCGATGCCGAGGCCGCCTCCACCGCCACCCCCAAACCCGCCGCCCATCCCTCCGCCTCCACCGTCGCCACCACCGCCGCCGCCGCCGCCGCCACTGCCAGCCGTGCCCATGTCGCCCGGGAAGCCGGCAGCGCCGGCGCCGCGTTCGTCCAGAACAAACCCCGGCGTGTCGACGGAAAAGTAGTCCAGCATGGCCAGCTTTTCCGGGGCTGTGGCCGCCGCGCCGAGGTTCTCGTAGAGATCCATGCTGTCCTGCCAGGCCTGCTGGTTCAGCAGCTGCACAAGGCCGTGCGCGGCCGAGCTGCCAATGTCCGGCAGCATCGTGTGGAAGGCCGACCACGGCGGCGGCGGCGCGGCCAGCGGCTGTGGCGGCGGCGGCGGCGCCGAGACCCACTGGTGCTGCGGCGACACGGTCTGGCCATCGTGGACATCGTGGACGTCGTGGACGTCGTGGGGCGCCGGCGGCGAGGCCAGGGGCTGCGAGCGGTCGCTGCTGTAGATGCCGGCTTGGTGATGCTGGTTCTGGCTCTGGGCGGGTGGAAAGCCGGCGGCGCCGTCGACGAGCGTGGCGTCGTCGCTGGCCGTTGTGGCATAGCCCTGTGGATGTGCGAGCTCATATGGCTGGGACTGGGTCTGTAGCTCTGGCTGCGGCTGGTGTTGTGGTGGTAGCTGCTGCGACGGCAGCTGGGCCGGCCACTGCTGGTCGGGGGGCTGCCGCGGGCCGGCGTCTCGGGCCATGGGCGACTGGGCGGCGTCGGAGGGGGCGGCGGGCGAGCCGAGCTGGCGGATGATGGTGCGGTGGCGGCTCAGGCGCACGGCGTGGGCCTGGCGCAGGGCCTGGACGTCGCGGGCCGACAGGCGGTTGCACAGCTCCTTCTCGACAATGTCGACGGTGGCGTCGACGAGGCGCGTGAGCACGTCGCGGGCGCGGGCGATGCGCGGCCACTGGCGGGCGAGCCGGTCGAGCACGTAGGTCCACTGCATCAGGCAGTTCTTAAAGGCCGTCCAGGCGGCCTGGGCGCGCGCCCGCGTCTCGGCGCTCTTCCACACCAGGAAGAGCAGCGTGATGCCGCTCATCAGCTGGTAGTGCAGGTCCACCCAGGCAAAGTCGGCGCAGCCGCCCTGCAGCCGCGTAAACGACAGCTGGATCATGTGCTGCGCCGCCGTGCAGCAGATCTCCGCCTCGGCGTCGTCCAGCACCGGCCGCAGCGGCGACGGCCGGTGCAGCAGCAGCATCGCGTTCTGGTGCCAGTACTCCCACCAGTCCAGGCTGTGGCCGTCGGGATCGGCGAGGCCCACGGCGCTGCGGCCCCACTGCTGCAGACGGCCGCTCATGCGGGCCTTCCAGGCGTCGTCTTCGGGGGGGGTGGGTGCCGAGGAAGTGCCGGCGGCGGAGGGGGCGGTAGAAGTGCCGTTGCTTTTGTTGCTTTTGTTGCCACCGTTGCTGCCGTCCACGGCGGACGCAAACTGGCGGCGAGAGCCGCGGTCGTCGCGGATGCCGTACAGCCGAGACACGATCTGGCTCTGCAGCTGCTGCAACTTCAGCCAATGCAGAATCTGCGGCCGCTTCTGCGCCGGCAGCGACGACGACGGCAGCTGCACGTCGATGGTGCTGTCGTTGAGCGTAAAGGGCCGGCCCAGGAGCGTGGCGAGGGTGCGGTCAAAGGCATATGTGACCCAGAAGAGGCGCCGCTTGACGTCCATCTGGCGGTCCATCTCGCTGTCCACGTCAGGATGGTTTGTTGCGTTGTCTCTCGGCGTCGTCGCCACCACCAAAGCGGTGCTGTGCTGCTGCTGGAGCTGCAGCTGGCAGGCCGCCCGGATCGTCGTCTCGGAGTGGAAGCCCAGATCGATGCACATGCGCATGCACAGCCCCGAAATGTACCAGATGGGCGCCGACGACGAGTCGAGCACGGACCACAGCAGCAGCAGCAGCAGGCACTGCAGCGTGCGCACGCCCTTCTTCTGCATGATGGTGCCCAGGTCCGCCATCGCCGTGGCCGCGAAGCTCTTGGCCAGCGCCAGCGACTCGGGATGCTCGCGCGACAGCACCACTAGCGCAATGGCCAGCACCATCTTGAGAATGAACTGGTCCCAGGCCTGGGCCGCACCGCCGCTGCCGCCGTCGCCGCCGCCGCCGCCAGACGCAGACAAGCCAGACAAGCCAGACAAGCCGGGCAAGCCGGGCAAGCCAGACACGGCCGACGAGACGCCGTCGCCGTAGCAGGCCGCCACCACCGCCACCATGTCGCTCTCCACCACAATCGGGTACTGCACCTCGTACTGCCGCAAAAAAATGTCCACCAGGCTGACGGCTGTCTCGCGCGACGGCAGCGCCGGCCAGGCCAGGCCCGCCAGGCGCGGCGTGTCGTAGGCCGTCGAGGCCGATGGCGCAGACGCCGCAGACGCCGCAGAGGGAGCGAATCCCGGCCGGTCGCCGCCGTCGCCGCCGCCTTGGGCCGCGCGCGGCGGGAAGTGCGCATTGTTGCGCTCGGCCGACTCGAGCACGGAGCGAGCAAGATGCATGCCTTGATGGTTAGAAGCAATAGACCATTGACAAGCGAAAAGAACACAATGGAGTGTATTTAACAAGCACCAAAGACACAATGGAATGCATTTAACAAGAACCGAAAAAACACAATGGAATGCATTTGACAAGCAAGAACACAAAACCCAACATACCACTCGACATGCCCAGAAAATGGGCATCCTCGCCAGGCCCCAGCTGGATCAGATCGGGATGCGCTCGAATTTCGTGACGACTGGCGTCAGCCGGCAACGACGACGACGGCAGCTCGGCCTCTGTCGCCGGGCGGGACGCATCGTCGCTGCTGCTGTCCACGCCGGCCAAGCCCAGCTTCTGCCGCCGCCGTTCGGCCTCGGCCTCCAGACGCCGGACCTCCTCCTCCAGAGACAAGATATACGACCGCGGCGTTGTTTTGCGGGAATGCGGATGCGTGTACTCGCAGGTCGCACCCACTCTCCGGCAGGGGTTGCACGACGGAAGACCTGGAAAAGCACCCAAGAAAAAAGACTGTCAGAATGCAAGGACTGCAGCAGCCAACAAACAAGTCTCGCCGAAAGATGCCAAAAGCCTACCTGGATCACATTTTGCCTTGCGTCGCCGGCAACGATTGCAGGCGTTGATTGTCTGTGCCGTTAGCAGGACTTCAAATAAAAAAAAACCGAAAAAAAGAGATGGACACCCACAAAGCATTGCGGCTCTCGGCTCATGGTTGAGACATTCTCGCTGTGCGGAGCGAGATGGCCGGCAGGTCGCATTTGACGGCATCATGGAGCATAGTGTAAAAAAGAGTTTGCGAAGCCGGAAATGCGAGCGACTTCCCAGGAGAATGGATACGCAGTGGTCGTAGTTGCCAATTGTGGGGCGGGTGGGGAAGTATTATTACAGAGTTGGAGTAAGTCCTAATACGGAGTATCGAAATACGGAGTATTACGGAGTATTACGGAGTACATTACTGGAGAATTAAGCTTTGTTACAGCGTATTACGGAGTACTTACTGGAGAATTAAGCTTTGTTACAGCGTATTACGGAGATAACTGGGGAATTACGCGTCATTACAGCGTATTACGGAGTACACAATTGGAGAATTACTGTATTATAGCGTATTAGACAAACCTTCTGACTATAGTGGTCCGGACAAGTTTAATACGCTGTACGCCATAGAGCACTGGGAAACTACGTTGTACGTTGTAGAGCACGGGAAGCTACGCTGTAGAGCACTGGAAGCTCCGCTGTAGAGCACTGGAAGCTACGCTGTAGAGCATTGGAAAACTACGCTGAGAGCACAAGGCCGCCATAATAAGTTGTATACGAGCAGTTTGAAAACTATGAAGCTGTTCTACTTTTTCTTCTCTCTTTTTTTCATTTTACAAAGCGTGCACACGGCCCAATCTTAGGCCTTGGTCTCCTTGTTCACCTCGACGTGCTCGTGGGCCTCGTCGCCAAGCATCTCCTTGGGCGTGGCCTCGGACTCGGAGTGGACGTTGAGCTTGCCAAAGTGGGAGTCGAGCTCCTCGAGGGTGCGGCCCTTGGTCTCGGGGAACATGGTGTAGACGAGCACGACCGAGAAGATGTTGAAGGCCATGAAGATGAAAAAGGTGCGCGGGCCAATGTGCGAGACGGCGACGGGCCAGACCTGGCCGACGATGATGGAGCCGAGCGACGCGCCCGACGCCGCCAGGCCGAGGCCCTTGGAGCGGCAGTTGGCCGGGAAGATCTCGGAGGCGTAGATCCAGGCGCAGGGACCAAAGCCCATGCTGTCTGCAGGGTGTGAGTGACGGGGAAAAGGGGTGCGAAGGGACACGACAAAGTGCGAGAGAAAAGAATCTTAAGACAGAAAGCCAAAACTTACATCCGACGGTGAAGAAATAGATGAAGAAGATGTTGCACACGTTGGCCGAGTGGTTCGTCTGGCTGGGGTAGGCCGTCTGCAGGGCGCCGTTGATCTGTCTGGTCAGACGGCGAAGAGAATAGAGAGAGGGAAGAACAAAGCTCAGAGTACAGCTCAAACTTACCATGAGGCAGAACGCCATGATAATGGCGCCCACGCCGAGCGAGTGGCGGCGGCCGATGCGGTCGATGAAGAACATGGCGGCGATGGTGCAGAGGACCTGGACAGAGCCGTCGATGCCCGAGGCCAGCAGACTGAGCTGCTTGGAGGTGCCGGCGGCGACGAAGTTGGTGGGCAGGTAGTAGCGGATGCCGGAGGCGCCGGACAGCTGCTGCAGGAAGGAAACGGACCAGGCGCGCCACAGACGCGACCGCAGGGCCGGCTCGGTCACAAAGACGCGCATCGAGGTGATGGAGTGCTTGCGATGCCAGAGGATGTTGGCGTGGATCTCGTCGAGCTCGGCCTGGACGTCGGAAATGTTCTTGGTGCCGCGCAGGCGCGAGAGGGCAATGGCAGCCGCCTCGTGGTGGTCGTGCTCCAGCAGCCAGCGGGGGCTAATTGGTTAGCGGAAATGGCAAGGCAGTGAAGGCGGAAATGGCAAGGCAGTGAAGGACGTAAACAAAACACCCACCTCTCAGGCAAAAACGGAGAGCCGATCAGGAAGAGCACGGCCGGGACAAACTGCATGGCGCAGGACAGACGCCACTCCAGGCTGGGGCCCTTGCCCGTCTTCCAGAAGGAGTAGCCGTAGCCGACCCAGAAGGCCATGGAGATGCCGGCGACGATGCCGGCCTGGTTGAAGGCGCCGTAGAAGCCGCGGTGCTTGGCCGGCGAGATCTCGCTGAGGTACAGCGGCACAGAGGTCGAGACGACGCCGCAGCCGACGCCGGCGATGATGCGGCCGACCACCATCATGGCCAGGTTGTGGGCGCCCGTCTGCAGAGCAGCGCCGACGGACATGGTGACGACGCCGGCGAAGCCGGCCCAGCGGCGGCCGAGCCAGTTGTTGACGCGGCCCGACACGACGGCAAAGCCGATGAACTGGCCGGCATAGAAGATGGACGTGATCAGACCCGTCTTGGACGAGGACGGGTGGTGCAGCGCCTTCTTGAAACCGGGCGAGACGTAGATAGTACTCAGAATGCCAATGTCATAGCTGAGAGGTTAGTATAGGGAGTGAGAAGAGGGGAACACCATGCACTGGACGAGTCTGGGAGGACAGCAACACCACATCCATTCACTTACCCCCAACCAATGGAGCCCATGGAGAAGACGGCACAGCTGAAGAAGAGCCATGGGTTGAACTTCTTCGCCTGGTAAATCTTGACAATGGCGGGAGCCATGGTGACTGTATAGAGGGGGGGTCGACAGGAAGATGGACCCAAGAGAAGGAAAGAAGATGGACCCAAGAGAAGGGAAAGAAGATGGACCCAAGAAGAAGACGGACCCAAGAAGAAGATGGACCCAAGAAGACGACGGACCCAAGGGAGAGGCAGTGGAAACAAAGAGAGGGATGGCAACAGCAACACTGTCAGAGTCGTGTGCGATGGGCGAGGAGGTGCGCTGCCGCGTCTATTAATACGCAGTCTCTGCAGGCAAAAGAAGAGAAAGAAAGAAGAGAGGCAAAGACAACGTGCAAACCCCAGATATCCACCCGAACCCTGGGATTTCCCCACATGGAGCTTTTCTGGAGACTCTTGTGCACCTTCGCGATGGCTAGCCGGGGAAACGTCACGGAAACAGACAGGCTGAGCGCCCAACCGGATGGAGAGAGGCAAGGGCAAAAGACGAAAAAAAAAAAAAAAAAAAAATAGAATACTCGTATGGCTACGCTGTGTTGGGTCCCAATTTGCCGGTAGCCGGCCAGGAATGAGGGTCTCGAGGGACCCGGGAACACGCCACCCTGGCAAAGAGGAGCGAGCAACGCGAAACTGGGCCCCCCGCGCTGGAGAGCTTTTTGGGGCGGCATATGAGATGTTGCTGGAGAAATCTCCGTCTGGTGCAGCTCCGCCTTGTCGTCCGGCTTTGTTTCTACCATTGTCTGTTCATCTGATGGTCTGTTTTGGGATTTTTTTGCCTTAGTCGGGTCTCGATCGGGTTAGCAGCCGGCTAGCAGGGCTAGTTTTTTCCCACGAGACCAGGCGGAACCGCCGCGGCAGAGGACCCTAGTTACGTGACACGATCGGGCGTTCCGTCTGTCTGCGCAGCTTGCAGCAAATGTTCTTTTAGAGGCCGTCTGTTTGCAGCCAGTAGCCCACTACGAGATTCGATGTCTTTGCTGTGGATCGGCCAGCCAGACAGACAGAAAAGGTTGGTCGTATGAGCTCTATACCAATAGACGATAGTTCAGGGTTTGATTTTACACACTTACTATTTTTCTGGCCATCTTTCTTTCCCCTGTCTTTTCCGTCGACAGCATGGCTGCACACACGCGTTCTGCGCCTGCAGTCCCCCCCGGAACGACACTTGTGCACGAGTCGTCTCGTGGGCTGACGGCCGGCATATCGCTGCATGTGTTCTCTGCCGGCGGGGCCAGCGGCGTGGATCGGTGGCTCCGTCCGACGCAGCAGGTGACTCTGCAGTTTGGGCCGAGCCTAGACCCCATCGGGGGCGCAAGTGGCCTGAGCGAGGCCGAGCGCAGGTGCGCCTTTACGCCCTGTCGCGTGGTGCGGGCAGGAAAGCCAGGCCAGCTGGACAAGCCAGGCGAGCCAGATCAGACAGATGACCCAGACCAGGCAAGCAAGTCTGACAAGTCAGGCCAGCCAGACCCCGACTCCTGGCAGCTGTGGTTCATGACGCGCAACGGCCGCATTGCCGGGCTGCTGGGCCAGCCTCGGCCGTTTGGGGCGCTGGAGGCAGAGGTCGTGGCCGTCGGCGGCGGCTTTCCGCTTGCAGAGCCGTCAGAGTCGTCAGAGGCGACAGAGGCGACAGAGCCTGCGACGGTGTTGTGTGTGGCCGGCGGCATCGGCATCGCGCCCTTTCTCACGCTGCCGGCGGCCACGGCGCGCCGCAGCCGCCTCTTCTGGAGCATCCGCGACGACGACCTCGAGGCCGTGGGCTTTGTGCTGCGCGAGAAGCTGCTGTGTGCCAGCAGCTGGGCCTCGCTTACCGTGTTCGTGACGTCTGGCGAGGACGGCAGCGCTGGCGGCGCTGGCTTCGGTGGTGCTGGCTTTGGCGGTGCTGGCTTTGGCGGTGCTGGCTGGGGACGCCCGGCGGCCGGGAGCAAGGCCCAGCTGGCATCTCTGCAGCAGCAGCATGCGGTCGTGCAGCTGCAGCAGCGACGCATGACGGCCGACGACGTGGGCGCGGCGTGCGATGCAGCTGGCAGCCAAATCTATTTTTGCGGCAGCAAGGCGCTCGAGTGGCAGGTGAGGCTGTGGGCGATGGGGCGGGCTGAGGTGTTTTGTACAGACAGGGTATGAGGTAGTAGGTGGTAGACAGAGGTGGTAGACAGAAGTGGTGGTAGACAGAAGTACACTCCCCACTGTAGGTGGTAGACATAAGTAGACACACTGGACAGAGACTACGGAACGAGCAGATAGACAGCAAAGACCGGAACGAAACTGGATTTAGACCATAGACAAAGTATACATTGGAACAGGAAATAGAAACAATTATTCATGGATGCATCGTCTAACACTAACAGTCAATTAGAAACAATAACTCATGGATTCGTCTAACACTATAACAAATACCAATTTCACTGATGCATCGTCTGGTCGTTTATGCACCAGACCGTCTATTTTCCGTCTGCCGTCTAGGTGTAAAGATTGCTTCATCCTGACGGACCTTTTGCTTCTGCTTCTGCGTCTGCTTCTCCTTTAAATTCTGCTTCTTCTCTCCCTACTCATACGCCCGCACCTCGAACACGCCGCCGTACACGCAGCTCGGGTCGCCGTTCAGCTCGAGGATCTCGACGGCGACTTCGCGCGTGACGACGGGGGCCGGCAGCACGGCTTCGCGGCGCGACAGGTGGTTGTCGTGGTCGGCATAGAGCTCGCGCTCGGCGCCGGCGCTGCCGCTGCTGCAGTCGAGCAGGCGCCAGGACTTGACGCAGAAGGGGATGGCGCGCTCGGGGTGGCCGCGCAGGACGGACTCGAGGGCGTGGTCGTAGTCGGTGTCGAAGTGGACGACGAGGCGGCGCAGGGCCACGGGCTCGGGCCAGCGCAGGGTGAGGCGCTGGGGGGCGTCGGGGCGGGGCGGCGCGGCGGGCACCCAGCAGTTGGCGCGCTTGGTGGGCCGGGGCACGCCGTTGGCGATGTTGGCGGCGGGCCAGGCGCGCAGCGGCGGCTCGACGGCGACAAAGGCGAGGTTGTGGCCGAGGGGGCGGCGCACGGGGGTCCAGCGCTCAAAGGCGTCGACGCCGACGTCGGGCGGCGGCGCCTGGTCGCACTCGTGCTCGACCGTCATCAGCGCGCTGACGCGGGCGCGGCTCGTGCTCAGCGCGACGGCCTCGTTCTGCAGGAAGCAGAGGAAGACGTACTGCGTCTGCGGGTTGGCGACGCCGGCGGCGGCAAAGTCGATCACCACCGGCGTCGGCTCCGGCCCGGCCGACAGCGCCACCGTCAGCTCGCCCAGCACCACCTCGGGCGTGTAGTTGTACGGCTTCTGCGAGCCGCGCAGCTGCACCGTCAGCGTCGTCGCCGCCACCGCCGTCGCCAGCACCGTGAAGCGCGGCACCGGCCCCGCCGCCAGCGGCAGCATCTGGGCGAGGCTGCGCGCCAGCACGCGCGGCGGCCCGTCCGCCGGCAGCGACGCCAGCGCAAACTCGGACGACGCCTCGATGGCGGCGCCGCCGCGCACCAGGTCCGCCGGGTCCGAAAGCTTGAAGCCCGGGATGAACTGCCCGAAGCGCATCAGCTCCAGCTGCAGCTGCGCCATGCGGTCCTTGGCCAGCAGGTCCACCGGGTCGGCGCCCAGCCGCTGGCACATGGCCGCCGCCATGCCCAGCGCCGCCGCGCTGTTGCCTGACGTCGCCATCACGCGCGTCGACGCAAAGGCCACGTGCGAGGCCGACAGCAGCCGGCCGCCGTACATCAGGTTCGGAATCTCGGCGCAGACCATGCTCGAGAAGGGGATGTGGTAGACGCCTGGACAGTCAGATAAGACAAGAAAGGAGAAGAGACAAGAGAGAAAAGAGAAGAGACGAGAGAAAAGATAAGAGACAAGAGAGAAAGGAGAAGAGACGAGAGAAACTTACCCTTGGAGTGCCACTGCGTGCAGCCGTCAATCTCGGAAAAGACACCGTCGGCCGGGTGCAGATCCAGCGACCAGCCGCCGTACGAGACGGCGTCCGAGTGGAAGCGCTGCTCGACGACGTCCTGCTGCGTCATGATGGTGGGACCGACTGTGTAGCGTTAGTTTGCTGTTGCTCTCTCTGTCTCTCAAAAAAAAAAAAAAAAAAAAAAAAAAAAAAAAAAAAAGTGTCCCCTTACTGAACCTCCGGCTCTCTCGCTTGCCCGGAATGGTGCCGACCCATTCCAGCGCCAGCGTCTCGGCCTCCGGAAAGCGCCCCGAGTTCTTAAAGTAGTCCCACACGCCGTACACGACGCGCCAGAGCTCCCACTTGATGTCCTCGGTGTCGTGCACCGTGTCGCGCCGCCCGCCGTACTCGATCCACCACAGGTTGCAGCCCATCTCGCGCGTGCTGAACTTGCGGAAGCGCGGAATCGCCGCCTCGACGTCCTTGAGCGCGTACGACGGCGCCACAAACTTGACGGGCCGCCCGACGTCCTTGCTGTAAAAGTAGATCGAGTGGCCCAGCAGGTGCCCGTACTCGGCCTCGGGCGCAAACTTCTCGCCGTACTCCTCGCGCGGCTCCGCGCCCATGCGGAACGGCGCCCCGGCCAGAAACGCCAGCGCCCCGTCGCCCGTGCAGTCGGCAAACTGCCGCGCCGCCACCCGGATCATCGTCGACGTCTGCGAGTTGAACGCGCGGATGCTCGTGATGCGGTTGGGGTCGGCCTTGCCTTCCTTTTGGCCGTTTTGCTCCTCCACCTCCCCCTTCTCGCACCCGACCAGCGCCGTGTTGAGAAAGAGCCGGATGTTGCGCTCCTCCCGCACCTTCTCCAGCAGGATCGTGTCGAGGATGAGCGGGTTGCCCTCCGGGTTGCGCCACAGGTTCTCCAGCAGAATCTCGTCCACGAGCCCGCCCTCGCGCGCATACCGGTTGTTGTTGAACATGTGCGACGTCGCCCCCAGAATCCACAGCCGCACCTCGCTCGACGCGTTGCCGCCCAGCACCGGCCGGTCCTGGATCAGCACCACCGACGCCCCGTTGCGCGCCGCCGTGATCGCCGCCACCGTCCCGGCCAGCCCGCCGCCGCAGACGCAGAAATCCGCCTGCAGCCGATCTTCGCGGAAATCGCGCCGGGCCACCGCCGGCTCGCGCTGCAGCACCATGTCTGGGATCATTCGGGCGGGGGCCATGGTGTTGTTGTAGTCTTTGTCGTGTCTCTTGCGAGCTTCGTCGCCGTCGTCGTCGTCGTCGTCGTCGTCTGTCAAGATCGACTTCTCGATGCTCTTCAGTAGCACTCAATCTCAGTGACTATCAGTGGCACTCAATGTGGCACTCAGTCCTCTCAATCTCAGTGGCACTCAATCTCAGCACTCAATCTCAGCACTCAGTCTCAGTGATGCTCAGAAGCTCGCCAGTCTAGTCCGCCCCCTGTAATATAGCACAAAGAGTGTCTGTGTTCCGATATCTCCAGGTCGGCTCTCCATTCCTAGTTCCGAATCTCGATTACAACGCAATCCGCCACCTCTCCACTCGTGACAAGTCCCACGCCACTGCCACGCTCCCCTCGCACAATTTTTTGTCCCGTTTTGCCGTCGTTTTTGCGGCTGCTCAGACCGAGCCCGCCACCAGACGGAACCGCCGACTAGAGCCGTCTTCTCGTCCGCGGTCGTTCCGTCTAACACGAGACCCTCCAGCCTGCCCCACACTTCTCCACAGCCCACATCTCCACAGTTAATAATACCCCATAGTCTCGGACCCACAAACCCCATTCGCGGAACATCCGAGGCTCCGAGTCCAGGGCGCTGGTTTTTTTGTTGGCCGGCTTTGCCTCTCTGCCAAACGTTTCCATACCACAGACACAAACAGCAACACATGGACGACCCGGCCAGCCATCGGATGGGCCGCCACGGCCGCGAAGTGGTGCTGCGCATCAGCCAGGTCGTGTCGGCTTGCACGTTCTGCAAGTCACGCAAAATCAAGGTAGGGAGAGCTCCTGCCGAGGCTGATGAGCTTTCGCTTTAGCCCTTTTTTCCTATAGAGACCAGCTTTTGTCTAACCAGGCGATCGCAGTGCGACGGCGTCTCGCCTGCATGTGGCTGCTGCACGAAATTCGGCCGGGCATCCTCGTGCTCGCTGGCCGATGCCGCCGCCCGGCAGTCTGCCGACTATGTGACCTACCTCCAGACAAGGCTCCGGCAGCTGCAGGATCAGCTCGGCGGGCCTGAAACGCCAGCAGACAGCCGCTTTGAACAGCAGCGGCAAGAGCAACAGCGGCAAACACAACACCCACAGCAGCAGCAGCAGCAGCAGCAGCAGCAGCAGTCACTGGAACACCACCACCAACAGCAACACCACCAACTCCACAACCACCAGCCACGGCCGCCATACCAACACCCACAGCAACCCGGACCTCAGCGGCCCGGCGAGCCCATCACGCCCTTCCCTCCCAAACGCCAGTCGGCCATCGACGCCCTCATCGCCGACATTGGCGCTCTCCCCATCTCCACGTCCGCCTATGCCTGCTCGGCCGACGAGCCCACGCTGTCGACCGTGCTGCTGGCGGCCGCCGGCAAGTTTCCCCTGCCGGGGCTGGCGCCGGCATCGGGGCCGGTAGCCGGCGGCCACGTCCGGGGCGGCGGTAGCGGCCCAGACCCGCCGTCTCTGCCCGAGCAGGCCACGGCGCTCAAGCTGGCCCAGCACTATATCGAGCAGGTATACCCACGCCTGCCCTTTTTCTCCATCCAGGGCTTCTGGCGCCAGTTCCACCACGTGTACGGCGCCAGCAACGGAAACTATGGCGTCCCCGGCGGTCCGGACGCCTTGGCCGGCTCTTCGGCGGCCAACCCCGGCGCCGCCGAGCTCGACTCCGGCTACAGCCACTTCACCGTGCTGCTGGTGCTGGCCATTGCCGCGTCCAGCCTGTCGCGCAGCGCCGACAGCACCATCTCCATGCAGGCGCGCCGCCTCTGCCACGCCGGCCTGCAGTTCCGCGAGTCTGCCATCCTGCCCAACACCATTGTCGGCGTGCAGTCGCTGCTCTTCCTCATCCAGTTCGCCACCCTCAACCCCTCCGTGCTCGACGCCTGGTACCTCATCGGCGTCGGCATGCGCACCTGCGTCGATCTGGGCCTGCACCAGGATCCGCAGGTCGACGACGGGCCGTCGGCCGCTGCGGCTGTGCATGCAAACGCAGCCGCAACCGCAGCCGCAAATGCTGCAAATGCTGCTACAAATGCATCGCCCTTCTCCCCCAGCCTCCTGGAGACCCGCCGCCGCCTCTGGTGGAGCATGTACTCGTTCGACCGCTCCATGAGCATCGGCTGCGGCCGGCCCACCGAGATCGCCGACGCCCTGATCCAGGTCCAGCTGCCGTCCTTCCGCATCGAGTCCAGCGCCTCCGGCGTCGAGATCGAGGGCTACCTCCAACGCTACCGCGCCCTGCAGCTGCAGTCCGAGATCTACGACGCCCTGAACCAGACGGTGGCCGAGGCCGACGACGACGGCAGTGGCGGTCAGGACAGTGGTGCTGGTGCAAGAGACCGTGGGCCGTCGCCCTCTGACGCTTCTCAGGCTGCGCCATTGACAGCCACCACCACCACCGCCACCACCGCCACCACCCCCAACGCCACCGCTACCGCCATCGTCGCCGACCTGCTCGCCAAGCTGCAGTCGTGGCAGGCGGCCAACCCGCCCGGCCCGCGCAACAGCCAGGCCCTGACCGACAGCGAGTGGCTGATGGGCAAGCTGCTGCTGTTCCGCCCATGCCGCCTGCTGCCCGAGCGCAGCGTCTCCGAGCTGGCCGAGCTCTGGACCTCTGCCCGCGGCTTCACCGCCCTCTACCGCCAGCTGGTCGAGTCCAACGCCATCTTCTACGTGCAGATCGCCTGCGAAAAGGTCTACTGGACCGGCCTCATCGCCCTCTACAGCTACTGGAAGCTGCGCGTGCTCGGCCACCAGCCCAGCACACCAACGTCGCCCTCCTCGCCCGCCTACCTGCAGCCCCTCGACCTGTGGAGGGCCATCAAAGACGCCACATTCATCCTGCAGACCCTGGGCGAGCGCTGGGAAGACGGCAAGATCTTGGCCGCCAAGTTCGACAGCACCAGCGCCCGCATGCTCGAGCTGCTCGAGGAGGACATCGGTGCCAGCGCCAGCAGCAGCAGCAGCAGCGCCAGCGCCAGCGCCAGTGGCAGTGGCAGTGGCAGTGGCAGTGGCAGCGCCAGTGGGAGCTCCACCGGCTACTGGCAGCGCCATAGCACCCTCGCCAGGCTCCCCCCCGAAGTCGTCTCGCTGGCCGACTACGCCAGCCTCGTCAGCATCTGGGCCGCCTCCGGCCAGGACCACCCGCTCGGCGGCGGCATCGGAGCCGCCACGTCCAGCCAGGCTGAACTGCAGGACTTGGTGGTCAACATGATATGACGATCAGCAGCTGAAAGTTGTCGGGAGGGCGAGGGGGGGCGCCTCATCGCATCCAGCTTCAGCCGCGGCGGGCCTGCAGATGTGGCTTTACGGATGTGTGCATTGATCACTGCTGGCACAATTATCGTCACCCAGTCATAGTCGACACTCTTTAGTTGTCTCACAGATATTTCTTTATCAACATGTCCACCACAGTAACGACCGTGTGATCCTCCTCATAGCGAGTCTTACCCGTTAAAACCATTTTAAAAGCGTCATTCACTCATATCCACCAGAGAAGTCCTACCCGTTAAAACCATTTAAAAAGCGTCATTCACTCATATCCACCAGAAAACGGCACCAGGCTTCGCTTTCATGCAGTACGTTCAGTCATCGCTGTGCTCTCATAAGGTGGTCAGCCATCGCTGTGCTCTCATAAGGTGGCCTTATCCGTCGCACGCTTCCGCCGAAGATAAAAGGCGTACGCGGAAAAACTATATCAGACACCGTTGATTATAGGCTCGCTCATCTTGTCAGTCTTACTCACTTATTAACATTATTCGCCTTGTCTTCCCTTTCGACATTGACCATTTCGTGTTCCTCAAAAGACTCCTGTGGAGGATTTATCCCGTTTGTTGTCACACCTCTCCCTTGCCTAGCTCTCTCTGTGCGACTAGCCTCGCTCGCATTGGCCTCCCTTCCATTTGTCGTTCTCGTCATTTCTTGGCTGGGAGAAGCGGGCGGCGCATGTTGAGTGTACGGAGCCGGTGACGGGCTACGATGTAAAGCGCTTGTGACGTTCTCCGGAGACGGTACAGCAGGAGCTGCAGAAGTTGCAGAACGCCCGGGGGGCTGTCCAGTATTTCGCCTGTTTGCTGCCGCAAGTCCGGATGCAAAAATTGTTGTGGCCCCAAAAAGCAAATCCAAAAACCAATAAAGGTTGTAACCCATCGTAATTCTTGTCTGTTCAATTATTTTATCGGCAGTATTCTTAACCTCTTTACGACGTGAAGCTCTGCGTAATGCATTATAGCCTTTTGACGACTCTCTGTGTAACGGCTCTATGCGTTGTCTTCTGGGCGAACTTTCGGGTGGCTTTTCAGGATCTTTGCCCTCTTTGGGTGCGTCAAAACCTCCGGACGCGCCAGAACCTCCGGGCGCGTTATGACGAGTTGAAGCTCGTTTTGGCGACTCTGTGCGTTGTCTTCTGGGCGAACTTTCGGGTGGCTGTTCAGGATCTTTGCCCTCTTTGGGTGCGTCAAAACCTCCGGACGCGCCAGAACCTCCGGGCGCGTTATGACGAGTTGAAGCTCGTTTTGGCGACTCTGTGCGTTGTCTTCT